>JXWZ01005347.1:0-17114 GCA_000956215.1 Anopheles farauti No. 4 | reverse complement strand
ACACACACACACACACACACCTGAGCACGACATGGGTCTTGCGTGCGGCAGGCGAACAAAAATATAGGAAAAATTCCGACCGATGTCCGAACCACTCCCAGTGGCAATAAAATGCTATAAAATTCTTACCGCTTTCGACGTCGCACCCAACCGATGGACGATGGAAAGTGCCCGTGAGATGGTGCAAAAAAAATGTTAGAAAATTGCAGTTTCTTCTACGACACCGGGAGGGCGTTCCGTTTGACCCATTGTAAGACAAAAAAAAAATCGACACGCTACTGAAATATATACCCCAACTTTCCCGATGGACGCCCCGAACTGACTGACGGTGTTGTCTGTCCTTTCCGGAGATTGGGGCACTGTGTTTGGGCAGTCACAGCACACGAACACGAAATGTTTGTATCGAAAACAAAGTGTGTACTTTTTCCGGCATCAACACCTTCGCCTTTTTTTCGCCCGTTCGCGATTCTACCACATGCCAACGCGATCCCGTTGTGCCGTTGCGCGGGAAGAAAAGGTGAAAAATGCCAAACCTTCATAAAGCGAACACAAAACCCCATATTCAACAACAATAAACCCGGCTGCGCTTGGGAGCCTCGTCTATCCCACAACCACCGATGGGCGTTTTATGGTTCGTGCAAAAGCGAGGCAAAACTTTTCCCGAGAATTTCGCACTTTTCCTAGCTCCTTCCCCTCAGTGCGGCAGCAAAAACCCGCCGCACCGCCGGAAAACCGTGTGTGATGCGGCTCGTGCCGCTTGATGGGTACGGCCGCGTACCGGAAGCACACCAACACGGGTGTCGTTTCCGGTGCGTCCTCCCACCCAGCTGCAACCGTAGCAGAAACCCGTGTCACAAAACAGAAGGATACACGGCCGAACGCCGGATGCGCCGGATTGACGTGCCTTGTACCGTCAGTTGCCGCAAAATTTAACGCGCTGAGTAATTTGCGCGCGAAAGTGTGCAAAATAAATGGGAAGGCTACATGGGTTGCCACATTGTTTCCGAGGATGGTGGGCCGGCGGAGGTGGTTAATAGGTGGGCATACCGGGTTGCTCTCCTGCTACATATGTTTCACATGAGCGGCGAAAAAAGCTCACTCGGCTCTGAGCTTAACTAAGAGCACATGTTCCGTTTCTTCGCCTTTTCTAGTTAGCGTTGCAAGCTGGATTAGTTGAAACGGCTGGTAGCCTTACACAGGAAGTCACTCGTAAATGCAACACATATACGAAGAAGTGTCTCTATCATAGCTTAGAAACCATTAATTTTTTTACATTAAATTCCGTCTGAAGATAGAAATCAGCGGAACAGAATGATACATTGTTTTTATTTGAATTGCAAATGCAGTACTTGAAATTGGGAAAAAATCGATCTTTAGCAAATATAAAAAAATAAAAATACTTACCTCTACTTCCTGAATTTTTGCAACCTTTTTATCCCGATTTTTTTCCCATTTTTAGTAAATATTTTGATTTTTTTATACAACGATTTCTATCCTGAATAAAATCCTCAAAAAAGCGTATTTTAGCGAATGTAAATTAATGCTTTTTTGCACATTACTATGTGTGCCAAACTTGTTCGAAAGGAGCTTTGTTTTCGTAAGTAATGTGACTATAAATGTATAAGTAACTACATTTTCCCGACATTTTTCTCAAAAAAAATTCGATTTTTTGTCAAAAATAGCAATCAAAATTGCTAAATTTAACAAAAATATTTACTTAATTCGGTACACTCAAGAAATCACAAACAAGAATGAAAGGAATGCTCAACATACGTTATGCGGTTTGTTCCTCGACCACAATGTTGAACTTCAGAGCGGCACTGTGGCCATCTAGCCGCAGGCCGCTGCCTATTGACACATTATTTATTTAACGCCCCGTTGTTGACACCAACAAGGCAGCAAATAGCCTCGGACACCATCGTCCTGCGAGCTTTCGTTAGCCAATCTAGGACACTTTGGTCTTCGCTTTGAACCCGACCCAGATTGCACTTTTCCGTGGTAAATTTCATCATTGGCGGACGGAGGTCGCTTTACTATGTGTGTTTTGCTTCGTGCGGGCTTCGCTTGTACTGTTTGGAAGAGCTTTTGACTGCATTCTAAACTCTTCTTGCAGCGCAGAACCGAGCGCAGTTCTTTGTGAGATGCTTAGGAAAAAAAGCGATTTTAATCCAAAAATCCACCACAACCAGCCAATAAACCACGTGCTCTAGAATTATGAAATGAAGCAATGGGTGGTTTGCTTCTGCTGCCCATCCACCAGAAGAAAACTCCAATCCCGCCACGTATTCCACCGGCTGCGCTGCTAACTTTTCCACCGGCACGTACCGGTTGCTTCGGGATGGAAGAAAAATGTGTTATGAAAGAAATACCTCCAGCACGTTCCAGGTAGGAACGATGCCTTATCCGATGGCAATGTGTGTCTCGCTCGGGCGACAGTCTCCCACACGTAATGTCAATAAAAAGTGAGTCAAAAAATCCAGCGAACCAGGGGCCCTATCGGTACCGCCTCGCACCACGCAAGGCGCGCGCAAACATGGTTAAATATTTGTTTGAGTAAATTTAGTGTAAAATTGGAAAAAGCATCTGGAAATAAAATTTAATAGCACGAGAATTATCGCATTAGCACCTGACCGGCACGGCACGCCCGGGTTGCGTGGTTTTCCCCGCGTTTTATGTGTTATCTCCTTCCACCGCCGTTTTTCCGGTTTGCTGGTGGAGGTAGGTTCGTGGGTGGTTGTTTGAAACGACTTTTCGTTGTTTTTTGTTTTTTTTTTAGAGCTACTTTATCTACATTTCCCTACTTGTGCGCAAGGTACGCGAAGGTAGATGTAGTCGCACCAACCCCGGAGAAGAACCACGCAGATAAGTAGGATAGGAAAGCATTAAAATTTTGATTGTTTTTGATGCGGAAAACCTCACTCACCATCCCCTCGGCGTCGATGGCCGTGAGCGGGAGGCGTGTTAAGCACAATGTTTATTTTGCACGTCAATGGTAGCCAGCCAGCAGGCGGTGTCGGAAGCTTTTCCGCGGCCCCGTAAAGGTTAAAACGGTGAATAATAATGCTGTCATTATAAGCTGTGGCAGTTTATCCGGAGCGCGCGCGGCAAAGACGAGGCCCTTCACGGGGTTCGGAAAAGAAAGGAACGGGTGGGGAGATTTGAGAAAATGGTTCGCCTTCTCCTTCTTTTCCTATCCCACTCAGGTAAATGTTAATGGGGCTGCCATAGTACAAGAACGACGGCACACGGCATCGTTGTAATCGAAATGATATTTGACTTTGTAGGACTGTAATTTGCTCTCGCGAAAGCGAAACACCGATGGTACCTTGCCGACTTCATCGTGAAGTTCGGGAAAAGGTCTTGCCTGGCGGGTCTCCGGGGAAAAGTTTGGCCCGGTGCAGGTGTGAGGATTATTCATAGATAACAATGTTTTAACAGCTTCCTGCGCTTCGTGGAAGTGAGTCGTGTGCCGTTCGTTTCAACTCTTTCCACGAATTGGAAAGACACCCGGGCACCCGGTTGTTGCATTGCCGTGTGTTGGAATATATTTTGTACCCAAAACGTTGAAGGTGTTAATGTGATGTCCTTAATCACGCGGAAGTAACACATAAAGATATGATTTATTACTGCGAGAGATTCGCGCTTCGCGAAGTGATCGAGCTAATAGTATCTCGAGCACCATCAGCTTGAGTACTTTCGTTAATAATAATGAAAAATCGTTGAAATTATTCGAGACGTAAAATTTTTATTTCATTAGTGAAAAGTGTCCGCGACATCGTACAACATTTGTAATAAAATTTTAAATTTAAAGAAATTAAATTGTATAGAATTTTAGTTATTTTTTTTTTATCCAAAGTGGAAAAAAGTATTCTAATTTGTCAAAATATTAAATTTAAAATCTCACTACAGTGCTATTCAGTCTGAAACAATAGGCTGAATTTTGGAATTTAAGAAAACTACACCTATATGATTCATTAAAAAAATTCAAATAAAAATTGTAGAAATATGGAACACTTCTCACATAGCTCTCATCAATTACAAAGTGGTGCTTGTATTTTACTTTATTTAGAGCTTCTTAATTTGAATTTATTAAACATGGATATTTACAATTTAAAGAAACCAATAAAATATCAAATTAAAATCATTTTTTGCAATAAAATGTTCCGAATTCCTCAAGCTCTCAAGTCGTTTAGTACATCAATTATATAATGTTACGTCGCAACACGCTGAGCAAAATGCTGTATCGCAACTATTTCCATGGAAAACTATTGCAATTGTTTCCATGGATTAAAAAGTGAATATTTACCATACAGCTTGTGCTCATCGCGATATGCAACGTCTTCTTTTGCTAGAGAAAATAGCCGTCTCGCGTTCGTCGCCACTGATTAATTCCGTTCATTTGCATTTATCCTCTTTCCAGGTGAGGACCCCTCCGAAGCATATGCCAATCGAGCACCAGCGGAAAGGTAATTCCACGCTATCGCACCCAAAATCATCCGACTCCAGTCAATCACGTGCGACGGTGGCACGATGCCACTACAGATGGAATCATTCGTCAGCGCCAGGCACGTGAAGTGAGTCTCGTTGCACAAATCCCCGTGGCAAGAACCCCGAAGAGTATCTCTGAGGCAAAGCCGCCTGCACCTTTTCCACCGGTGATGCGCTTTTGCTCGTGCCGCATGCCAACGCGCCAACCGAGTTTGGCGTGTCATTTAGAAAAGGTGCTCGCTTCGCCAAAGCACGTGAAGAAGTGAAACAAGAAAAAAACCAAAACGACGATGCTGACAATATTTTATTATCACCGCAACCGCATCACATTCGCGTCCGGGCGTCGCTCGGCCCCCGGGGAACGAAAACGAAGAAACGAAACACTCGCTCCTCGTTCGCTTGTTTGGCTTTGTGGTGCGCTATTTCTGCCAACGTCAACCAGCGCCGGTAGGGAGAAAACTTTCACGCCTCGTCCTCCAGCGGCTTCTTGGTTCCCTGCGCCCGTCTTGGCTCTTGGTGGTGGTGGAGCAAAATTCTAAGGACCATCACCTGCACGCTGCACTCCACTTCGAACTACACAAAAGCCACCGTTCCGGCAGGAAGCCCGGCAGTAAAAGTGTCAACTTAAAATTCGGTTCACTTTTTCTTGCGTTCCCTTGATTCCCTTACCCTGCCGCGGTATGCGGCACGGAACGCTCTAGCGCCTGTCAGCTCCGGTGGAACTTTCTTCACTCATCGGCACCTGCATTGTGTTGTCGCAGCGTTAAACCGGCCGTGCCGAAGAAAACGCCAAAATGAGAAAGGTAATAAGGAAAAACTGGAATGCCACTTTTGTTGGCCCATGCTTGCAGACGGCGTTTCAAGTGGGTAGTGTGTCCTGACAGGCGTTCGGGCGTTTCGTGTCGGGAAGGGGTGGTTTTTTTTCTGCTTCCTTTTTCCTTCTGCCAAACCAAAGAATGTTTGGTAGGAAAAGTTCCTGACACTTCTTTTCTACCGTTCGCACCCCAAAAACAGATTCGTTTCTGAAGAACCCTCGGGGCCAGGGTAAGCGAAACACACGACGTACGAACACATATTTCAAAAAGTTGAGTTGTATAATCATTCAAGCAGATAAAGATGCGAGCAAACGCTTTCGTCTGCGGAGGTCCGCACGCAAAAAAGAAAAGCACACGCCCCCACCAAATCTCGCACCGGAAATTTGCGTCTTATCCGGGGGAATGTAAATTTAGATGAAAAACAGCGCTGGTAAACCGGTGGGCCAATCTTTGCTGCGAAAATGTTCACGATTCATTCCTTCGGCTGCCGGGCTGTTCAAACCGTTGTGCCACCGGTGGAGTGGAATGCAAAACGGGACGGTTCAATTCCGAAGCTTGCATTCGAGCGAACAAGCCGCCCCCTTTACCGCAGCGTGTAAGATTTTCGCGCTACGAGTGGATAATATTTTACACTGCGTCTAGCTTCAGTCGGTACATTTTTTAAATAAATTTATCTCCCTTTAGATTTCTTTCATTTTTCGAACTGCGTCTGAAAGATATTTTTAAATAAGCAAAATTATGATGAAGTAATATTTCCCAACAATTTTCCATGAGATTAATTTTGAATTTAATGTACTCTTTGGAGGAAAATTATTGAGTTTTTAGTGTGGACTAAAACCAAGCTTTGATGAAATTCTTAATTTTATTTTCATCTTTTTATCACTAAGTAATTTAAATAAATTTTAAAAGACAGGCCGGCTCCAACACATTTAGACGCAGTGTAACTTCCGCCATCAACTGCCAAAAGATTAATGAGCTTGCAAAGATATTTTGGCTCGTGCCGGAGAATGGGACGGGTCGGTTTTAAACAGCGGAATCTGTCATCACTGTAGCGAGCCGATCCCGAAAACCACGAAAATAGCTCCACATCGAAGCGTTCAGAAATCCGGTACGGTCCGGGAAGCTTTTTGGCTAAAAATAGCTCCCACCCAGTGAATCCTGGAATTAAATTTTTGCGTTGCGGTGCACGCAAGTTGCTGGTGAAAAACTATTTCGGGAGCCTTCCTTAATAGGCACCTCAACGATCGATAACATTTGCGGCGATTCGTGGATTAAATTTTACAAATTAAGAGAATCATACCGAGGCCGCCGGGCAAACCATGTGTCTCTATTCAGCTCGGTTTATTATACAACTGCTATCATTTTACTACATTGTACACATTGTTATCCTGAGGCGCTCGTCACATAAAACACATCGTCAGCCTATCGAAGCGAACGATGCCGCCACTTGAAACCATAAAAAAAACGGGTGTAACCGAACGATTCGCCGTAATGTCGAGTGCCTGAAGGGTATCATCGGTTCGCAACTTTGCATCGAGCTCCGCGCTAGGAAACTGCTAGTTTCGGAGACGGCAGCAGCGGTTTTACGGCACGTCATTACGATAATCTGAAGCAGCTCCTGGAGCCGGCTTTACGACGGTTTGCCCCGGGCCGTGGATACGTGTATCATACTTTCGTGCCACAATGTTGTACTTACAATTTGGCGATGTGAGCGACCGTGTGCTAGAGAGTGTCGTTTGGAGAAGAATCTGATTTTATAGACTCTCCGCAGCAAGAAGCAGCGAATTTGCCTGCTCACGGTTGCGTTTCCAGTGTCGATGGTTGTCACGAGTGCTTTAATTCATACTCACAAACCCAGACGCAGACAATTTGTAGCGAGCGGATGGGTGGATAAATGGCGGTGGTGCCATCATCTTCATCTTCGCAAAGAAGACGGTTTTCACCCTCCATAAATCATCGCGAAAAACCGTCAATTTTACTTACCATTACCCCCATCATCCCGATGGGGCCATGTGCCCGGAACTGGTGCGCCAAGTGTCTTTCGAATGTTCATTTCCGTTCCATTGCCGAAAGAATTGCGCCGAGACGCGACACCCGGGCCAAGTTCTCCTCCTTACCGCGGGATGATCCCTGGCGCGCGGACAATCAATCGAAAATCCACCGGCGAACCGGTGGGAGACCCATCGTCTCGTCTCGCGTCGAACGGGAGGAAATTACTCTCATCAATAATAAAAAACCTCAAGAAGGAAGGACCGGAATACTAAAAATCGTTCCAGCGCGCGCTCCGGTACCGCCGCCCGCCAAAAGGGCATTAAAATTTCCACCTTGCCGCGTCCATTCGGTTCGGTGGGTGAATAAATCATGCCTTCAATTCGCGTTTTTCCTTTCCGGTAGCGTCGCACCGATTGCCATTTCGCTGTACGGGCGCAATCGTACGCATTTTCGGGGTTTCATCTCACGACATTCCCAGTTTGCGCAGCCCAGCGTCTACCCAGCGTTTGGGGCGACGGCCAACGGGCATAAACAGGCTCGCTTCGCTATCCTTCATTTATTATGTAAAAAACATGGCGACCGAGAACCGCCTTTAGCAGGAAGAGTTCTGATGAGATTCCGGTGTGGGTTGTTATTTTTTTTTCCTTGCTCCTTCGGACTCATCTTTCATCCACGTAATTTTGCCTCCCTCACCCTTGCGGTGCTGAAGGCGGACGTCCCAGGCGAAATAATTTGTCGGGGCAGGAAATCGATAAAAATTATAATATTTCATTAGATCGTCTTATTTTTTTGGTTTCGCTGCTGACTAGAGTCTTCAATGCGAAGGAGAGACGAATCCGTTTTCCGGTCCGTCCCACGTGAAAGCTTTCGAAGAAGATTTACTTTCGTCCCTTTGAGGCGTTTCCTATCGTTCACTTGCAACAAAGTTTTTCATTCCTTCCAATTGCATAACAGTAAACCATCGTGATATTTATTTCAACGAGCTGTGCGCCATTTGTTTTGTTTGTTTATGATATTCTAAGAGTCTTAAGGTCGTCTTTAGAAGACGATAATTTTTTAAATTTTTTTGGGCCTATTTAAATTTAATTTCGACTTATACGAGTTAGAAGAGCTTATTTTAATTATGAGCTATTTTCATAATTATTTATTTCTTTTTTTTATTCATTTCATTCATTCATGCACAGCAAACAAACACAACCAATTCAAAATGGACAAGGTTTGCTATGTTTGATATTCGTTCTACACACGCAAACGGAACTACGGACAGCTTCCTCCGACTGAAAACAAACACTCACATATGCTCTTCCAAACATAAATATCTCTGTATGAAACACACTGTCCGAAAAGGCTCTCTCGCTCGTAACGTTGTTAAGCCAGGGCAAAACAATTTGATTCCTAATTCAATTTTCACATAACAAGATTTCAATTCCCGGTCCATTCCAAGAGCGTCGTCCTAGTAGGTACCTTAACGAGAGTGCAAGCTAAACCACTAAAGAGTGTATGCATGTGTGCGTGGGTTGTACAAAGTCAGCTCGGCTTGTAGCGCAACGCTGCACTCATATTAACCTATGACAACAAACACTCATATGGTGAGGCATGCAAACCATTCACTGTCTCTCACTACTAGCTCACTACTAACTCCAGCCTCCTCGAACGGCACTGACGGCGGTGTCGTCTCAGGACGAGAAGCATTTGTGACACTCTTAACACCGAGCCCCGTCAGCAGCGATGGTTTGCGATGGTATAATTCAATTATTCGTCTACATGCACCTTCGGGGAAAACCCATTAGCATCTTTTCTTTCCCAGTCCCCCCCCCGTTTCCTGCGTCAAAGCTGGAAAGACCACGAGTTCTGGTTGACTGCCTGCCCTGTTACCCGTTTTAATGTGCGCCATGCACGCTGATGCAATTCAGCCAGCATTAGCAGAGGAAACTTTACCGAAGCGAGCGAGCTGAAGCTGCAGAGAAACGCCGGTTTGAACATTGAGTTCTGTAATGGTAAAGCAAATATAACAAATATAACTCACCGCTATGATGAAGCTTCCGAATGACTTCATCGTGCAGGAGCTGCAGGAAAATGTCTTACAATTGCAATAACGTGTGGTAACCAACGAAAGAACCCATGTAGTAGCAATTCGGTTTGTTCCAATAAAGACCCGCAGAATTGCACCGACCTTGTTTATTCATAAAATGCTTTCTGGAGTTCTGGAAATAAAAAAAACTGATTTTTATTTCACTTACAACTTTGTGATTATTTGTAGCATGTTTTGTACTTGTTCGTGTTCATTTTTTTCGCTAGAATCGCTAAAATAATCTTTACAGATGTATTGCAAAATACCATCTTTAATTATTTAAATTAATTCAAGAAAATACACAAAAAATAGAATTTTCATTATTTTTTATTGTTTCCATAATGTGCATTCTTTGAAATATTCTCATTTGAGAACAATTTGTTTTTCACTCCTTTAATAGAACCGTTTGCTTTGTTTCAATCCTTCACTTACTTACACTTTGAACGAGTTCCAATTAAAGTCTTATCGGGACCGCTTTTTACCAAGACTGCTTGAACAAACATTAACAGCCTATAACTTACCGCAAATCATGTGGTGAATCATGTCCCGGGCAACACTCAGGCACCACTTCTGCCACGTTTTCCGAACCCGATTCTTTCCGAACAACCGATGTCCAATGCGTGTTGCGTCTCCGCTGCAAGACACGGTGGAAATGCTCAAGAAAACAGAAGTGTCTTGAACGACACTCGAGCGGTCCTGTACCGCCTCGGGAGGATTTAATCGAGCCTTTGCCATGTACTTCGGGTGCTGTTTCAAACGGGTCGGTGGCATGTGTGTACTCTCTCGGGTGTCGCTTAGTCCACCCGTCGTGTACTACATTTTTCACCGATCTCCGGACAACGGACGCCCGGTTGCCAGAAGCATGCGAACACTAGAGAACGAATGAATGGAAGTCACCGCCACTCGCTGTTGGCACACAATGAGGAAGAAATAAAGAAGGAAAAAAGCCACAACCAAGTGCTGCTCTCGGTGCTCCTTACGGCATAAGAAATTGTAGAGAAAAAACCATTCCCGACATGGCTCGAAAGCATCTGCTACACGGCCGTCCGACGTCCAGTGGATGAGTGAGCATTGTTGATTATGCAATCGTCTATCGGGTTCCTGGCCCGACCGTAACATCGACACCGACCGTCGAGTGGCGTGAAGAAAATGGAAAAGCTTTCCAGCATCAGAACCGAGTACAGCTCGACCCCTACGGCTGCCGAAGCAGTGTGGGTGCGCTTTTGACACTTGATTGTTTATGTCGTTGAGGACAAGTGTTTATTGATTTTAAATTACCGCTCAGGACACAAATGCAATCGATTGTTGTTGGCTTTTACTGCACTTTTACCTCTTACAAAAGAGAGCTTGCACAGCAGCAGGAGAGGAAGATGAGTTCGCCTAGTTCCATTTATTTTCCGGTTTTATTTAATAAAATCAATTTACTTTGTGTTCGGTCGGTTGTGCATCACCCTACCCAATCTGATCAGGCATTTTATTGTTGATGCTACGATAACGACTCCACCGGGCTGTGTTTGTCAGTACTTTCTCCACGCACGAAAGCATGTTTTTTGTTCGTCTTCTCTTCCCACCCACCGAGTGTGGGCCTGAAATCCTGAATGATGTATGCTTCTTATCGGTCTTAGACAGGGGTTAAGGTTTTTATTACTGATAACTGATGATTGATGCAAATGGACCTTCGGGGGTCGAGCTTTCGCTGCGTTATCCGATGTAGTGCTGGCGGCATCTCGCTCGGTGCCCTTTGGGACCCTGGCAGGGGGCGGCGGGTGACGACGAGACACAAACGTCGATTCGGGAAACAGATGCGCTTCTTCGCCCCGTTTTCCAGAAAGGATTTTATGATTTATGGAGCGAATTATAGGAAGCATTTCGAGGATGCTTTCGGCTCTTGCTCGGAGACGGCTGTTGTTGGTGCGAGGGTATGTTTTTTATGTTTTGATTTCTAATGCTGTTACAATGTACTCTCACTCCCTCTTCCGATGGGCACATGAGTTATGAGCGGTCAAAGAAGATGGGCACCGTGATGTATTGTCTTTTACGATCATCGGGACATGAGACATAGTTTTTCTTTTAAGTGATGGTTTTTTACTAAAAAAAACAACATATTTTTAGGTTTTCTTAAGATGCGATTACTTATAACTTTTCATGCTCCGTGGAAAGCCTGCATCATTCAGAAGAATGTTTGTACTGAAACTGAAAAGTACCATGCGTCTCCATGAACAAAATTGCTTAAAACTTTTCAAAAAAATCATATGTGTTGCTGTAAAAGTATAAGTTCGACTGACATCAAGACAACATCACAACACAAGAAGACAATCGTCTTATTGCTTTATAAATTCAAGAAACAAAACCCATCGGCAAACAATAGTTTTAAAGCTGTCCGGAACATTCCAAAACTTCAAAAAAGCATTTCGTATCACTTTCCGACGAATACATACACCGCCTCCGATGCGTTGTCCGTCATGTTCGGGTTCAAGGATAACTCGTTCCGTTTGCTATCCCGCCTTTGCATCGCAATTTTTCCCGTTTGCACAATATAATCCCCACCGAGATGAGCTCTCTTGTTACCGGCATTGCCTGGCTGCAACACAGGCCGCGCTCGCCACTCGACGGACATCCGGACGGAAACATGACAGCGGAAGCGGAAATAACAACAATAGAGCCAACCGCCATACATAGTGATTCCGGTTTAGTTTTGTTCCGTTGTGTTGCCGATTTTTTTTTGCTTTCAGTTTTCTGTCCTTTTTGCTACGTTTTTGCTCCTGGTTTTGCTTTGTTTTTTTTGTGTGTTTTACCCTAACCGCTCTTTATTATAACGAAACGTCACTCATATCGGGAGCGATTTTGCTGTTGCTGCTGCTTCTTCGTGCCTTTCGAGTGCACATTGTCCAGCGTTGGCGTATGCAAAGTGGAAAGCTCTGATGTTAAACACATTACTCTCTACTTCGGTTCTGCTTCCCCGGCTTGAACGAGCCCTGGCAAAGAGTCGGTGGTGGAAAGAAGTGCAGAAACAAATTGGCTTGCACTGTGGCTCGTTGCTCCTTGATCCTTCGGCCTGCTGCTTGATGGCTTCTCCATCCCGCTGTTGTGCCCCGCTGTTAGCCGGAATTCAGTGGATGAAAAATTTACTCATATTACCCTTTTTTCTGTTCGCTTGCTGTTGTTGCGTCCCTGCCACGTGCCAGGCATCCTACGGCCATCGTCATTCCGAAGACAAACCCGAACCGAGACCTCCAACGGGGGAGTAGATGGGAAAAATGTATGTATTTAGGCTTTGCTCACTTCCTGGACGAAGGACACGAAAGGCAACGAAAGCGCAACGAGCAAAATCGAGCAAACAAGCTCCCATCGGGGGAATGGGAAAGGCATGGTGAGAAGGAAAACGTGCGGCAGCAATGTGAAAACAACGTTGTTTCTGCCCAAATGGAACCCTTCTCTCCCACTGGGAAGGTGAAAGTCATTGCAGTTTTTCACCAGCTGCTGGAGAAAACAGACTTAAGATTCGCATTTTTTGCGAGAAGTAAAAAGATACATCAAAAACCTTTCAAGCGCACAACTTACGTTCGAAAATAATCGGGAAAAATTTGTTTCTCGCAACAGAATTATATTATTTTTTTTTAAATGATTGAAAATAATATCCTTTGGGATATTATTTTCAAAATACAACCAATAATCTGCTAAAAGTTTAAAATTATAAAAACGACCCATCGTTCTAATTTCGTACTACCATCGGCTATCGGCTCCCGTCCGGAAAGTCGATTGCGGAGGCTTTCCGGTAAGGCCAATTTCTTTTTCCTAAAGCCTTCGCCACGAAACATGACGAGATAATTGAGTTATCATCGGGGATTATGTTGCCGATAAATGTCGCGTTATGGATGTTTTCCTTGTTCGTTCTTTACAGTATTTTTTTTTCTCGCCCCGGTTTCGTCGGGGCTCGGTTTCAATTTTGTTTTATGAGTTTCTTCATGCGCAATATATTTTGGCCACCGGGGCCAAACACGATGCGATATTTATGCGAATAGTTCGGTTTGCCTTCGCTACGACCCCATCCGTCCGGGAGTAAAGGACGGAAGGGCCGCTGCATGGAAACGAAAGAACGAAGCACTTGCGAGGAGTGGAACGATGATACTTTTTGCTATTTTATGATCCCGGATTTGGCACATGTTTGTGCGCGTGTCGTTTCTTTCCGGGGATCCTTTTTTTTTTTTTGGAGGGTGATATTTATGAACCTTTAAGGTTAGAGGAGAGCCTCAACCGTAACGTGGGTGTGTTTTGGCTTATGATTCGGGCAGGCGAACGGTTTGCTGTGTATGGAACAACCTTCCTAGGCGCCCGTAGGAACCATCCCTTTAAAAACCATCCACCAAAATAATGCCTCAAATCAATGATCTGCTGATGAAAGCTTAATGGAAGTGCATTTGTTGTTTTATTGTTCGCTCTCAATGCTACTGTTTTTGAAGCCAACGATTGCTTCCTATCGCCTGCAATAGCAGCTGCGTAGGTTTAGTGGGGGATTTGCACGCTCTGTGCTAGAAAACTCGCCTTGAATTCGCCTGCAAAATGGATAGCAATAAATTTGACCGATACGATACGGTTTTCCTGTAAACATTTCCCTTATTTTTTTTTCGTAAATATCCTTTCCACTGTGCGCACGAAACGATGGTGGGAACGATGGGAAACGTTAGCATTCAGCAGGGAAAGGGGTTCAAAACAATTGACCTGTAATTACCTCGATAAAATAGACCCTTGCTTGCTGCCGGCCGGGACCGTTCGGTCGTTGCATGTCTCGCTAGAAAACGGAAATGTAGGCAAACATATTCCTGCACGTGCGGAACGAGATTGAGATAGTAATTCAATTGGAGTGAATTATTCAACCTTAAGCAGCAGCAGTAACACCCGCAGCGCCCTCAGTCACCGTTTCGATGAATGCTCAATAATTAAATTTTCCAGCCGGAAGCAAACCGGTGCGAACGCTACATCGACCAGCCGCTTGAACCGGGTGGGAGTGTGGGGGTGGGGGAGGATGGGGATAAGATGTCGATGATTTTCTCCAACCTAGGAGCGGCGGCCCTCGACCGTAGGGTGAACCCTTTCCCATCGTTCTTCGCCCCGTTCACTCTTTACCGATGGAGACGCCTAGTCGCTCGAGGCACGGTGGAACGAGGACGGTTTGCGGCACCGGAACCGACCGGGCGTCCGAACCCAGATCTTGATCGAAACATAGCGTGAATACGGGACCCCGTCGCCCGTCGGAAGCTGCAAATGAATAAATTATTTAATTGGAAGGAAGTTATCCCATTACAAAAGAGGGGCCACTCCATTCAATCGGTCCGTATCGTTTCAAACGGGGCCGGGTGTGTGTGCGAATCCGTTGCTAATAGGGAACCGTGTTCGAACCGGGTGGGTGGAAGGAACAGGAGTCAAACTGTAATTCAAACAATCTACATCACATATTCCACCAGGCAGTAGGCGAATGAAAGCGCCAGAAAGCCAATCGAGCCGGGGCGGAGGTAATATTCATCCGAACGTCTTGTTCGCACCCGTTCGTGGTAAGCTCGTTGATGAATTTGGAACTAATTGTTGTGGCAACAGATCGTTGCAGTTGCGGGTGGCTTTTGCACGCCAAATAATTGCTTCGCTCTCCTTGCCGACCAGTTTGATTGTGGTTTAGCAATTGCTACGTCGTCCTGGACGATGTGCGCAGCAAATGCACTTGCAGATTCATATTAAATTAACTTTAATGAAAAGTGATATTTTTGAGCTCAATTCCAACATAATTGGTTGCTCGGGTATGAGGTTCCGAGTGTGCAGATTGATGTAGTACAACTTAACGATTTAAGGGTCATGATAGTTTCGTATAACTATCCATCGTACTTGGAGTTTTATTGGCTAAAGAAATTTAAAAAAATATTTTGAACCTTTGCAAAAGTTGGCACGAAAAAAAAAATCTGCCACAAAATGCTTGAATCTATTTAGAAAATGAAAACAAATTATTATTCCCTGCGTTGGTTTGGAAGGGTGAAAACTATGAAAACGGCGCTGTAACTAATCCCACCGCAAACAGCTCCAAATAAAATCTCATTCCAAATGCTTCTAACTAAAACCCTAAAATCTTCACCATTTTCACTTCACGCCCACACCCAAAAACGCGCCCGTTTGCGCTGTGCGCACCTTGTGTAATATAAATTTAACCGCATTACGAGGGCATTAGTGTGCACGAGTATTAGCGCTGCGGGCCATAATGCCTTTTGATTCACCCGTTTCGCTTCGTGCCGGTCATCGGAGCATCGCACAGCCTGGTGGTTGCCTTGTGTTGCTGTGTTATCGAATTTTATTTCCCCTTCTCCCGTACCTGAGCCGCGCACCTTTCTGTCTCCCCCCCTGGGGAAAGGTGACTGGGAATGAGAAAAACAAATAGTTGCCTCCGCATGGCAGCAGCAAAACCAGGTTGCTTGGTGAGAGGAGCGAAAGGTTACGTGTATGGCGGTGTCCACGGTGAACTCCTCCGACGGAGCTATCGTGAAAAAGTCTTCGGTTTCGCGTTACCCGCTGTTTTGCCGGACCGGAAAGAGCGGCTG
Organism: Anopheles farauti No. 4; assembly: GCA_000956215.1. Taxonomy (NCBI): domain Eukaryota; kingdom Metazoa; phylum Arthropoda; class Insecta; order Diptera; family Culicidae; genus Anopheles; species Anopheles farauti No. 4. The sequence goes on along the minus strand of JXWZ01005347.1, from coordinate 1,170 downwards.
CTCGAATACGTCTCTAATTCCCGTAATCCAATAAATAGCTTATGGCACCTCGAGGCCGCACAGCGACCGATAATCGAGTTCTACTGCGCTCGCTAACGATTTCATTCCTTTTTCTCTCTCTCTTTCTCCCGTTTCCACTAGTCGCAGCGCATGATGATTGAAGGAGCGATCCTGTAGTAGCCGGATGTTGCTGTTTCCCATCCCACACCACCCGAACCACCAAAGCTAGCGTGTGAAGGAAGAAATCCGTTCCTTCCGAAAGCGAAAGGTGCAGGTGTTTACGTTTACGTTGGACGTGTGCGAATCGACGCCAGTTCCCTTCCGGGCGTCGGCAATTAGAAACCTGCAAAAGAAGAAAAAGAAGAAGAAGTGAAGAATAGAGTATCTCCCGTAAGAATCGACGATGACGACCGGAGCCCGAAAAACAACATCCAGCGTACGACCGCGACGGGGAATCATGCTCACCCTGGTGGTGGGTGTTACCGTCGGGTTGGTGATGGCGGCGGCCGTTGTCGTATCCCCGGTGGATGCCGCTGGCCTGGCAAACTGTCCGCTTGGGTGTCAGTGCGACGACGACACGCTGGTGGTGACCTGCGGCGAAGGCCAGCTCGATGTGCTGCCGATCGTGCTGAATCCCTCGCTCCAGCGGCTAGTCATCAAGAACAACAAGATCAAAACGATCGACTCGTCGATGCAGTTCTACGCCGAGCTCACCTTTCTCGATCTCAGCTACAACCATCTGTTCAACATGCCACCGCGAACGTTCGCCTACCAGCGGAAGCTGACCGAGCTGCACCTCAACCACAACAAGGTCGGTTCGATCGGGAACAAAACGTTCGTCGGGCTGGTCGCCCTAACCGTGCTGAATCTGCGCGGTAACTTCCTGGACGAGCTGCCGGAGGGTGTGTTTGCCGGCGTGCCGAAGCTCGAGGAGCTAAACCTCGGCCAGAACCGCATCGCAAAGCTCGACCCGAAAGCGTTCGCGGGGCTGGCGAACCTGCGCGTCCTCTACCTGGACGACAACACGATCAGTGCGGTGCCGTCGCCAGCGTTGCAGCCGTTGCGGGCGTTGGCGGAGCTGTACCTCGGGCTGAACTCGTTCACCGCCATCCCGAAGGAAGCGTTCGCCATGTTGACCGGGCTCAGCCGGCTCGATCTGCAGGGTGTCGC
>JXWZ01005346.1:0-16919 GCA_000956215.1 Anopheles farauti No. 4 | reverse complement strand
TGGAAGGAAATATAATATCCGATTAATTTAGACCAATCCTTTTCAATTCCAGTATGTCACATTACATTTCATTGTTTGTTGTTGACATGCACTTCACTGCTTCTTTTGCTGTATTTATTTTTCTATCTATTACAATGCATAATGCATTCACGCAGCGATAAACATCAATAATAAACGCTTCAAGGTCTGGGTTTTACTTTTCTTATCGACAATTCCGTTCATTACTTATCGTTTCGTTGAATCATCCGATAAGATAGTTGGAAAGGTGGCGGAAGGGCGGGTTGGTAGGGGAGGGAGCATTCCAGTGAGATTTTTTGTGTTCTATTTTGTTTTGCAACACATAAGCCACAAAATACGGTGTGAAATAAAGTGTCAGTCGATTTCAAAACCATCGGTTATGTATTATTCCACAGATATGAATGTATAAAATGTAACATATTCAATTTAATATAAAAAAGCTCATACAGTAGCAAACGACAATACATTTACCACGATCGTTCTAATGATTTAAGAATGGATAAATTTGTGTACATTGTCAAAACTAAACAAACACTATATGCTGCAAGTGATAGTGCTTGAGTGGTACTTGTTAGTGTGTATAAATGAAATAATAGTTTGGTGAAAAGATTAGACAAAGAGCAAACGCAAATTAACAGTACAACCTATCCGTTAAACCCGCTTATCATAATGAATGAAATAATGAAAACCGTTTCCGGAGATTTTTTTTCTCTTTATCACATCAATCAGCTTTATTTCAGATCTTGTTCACCCGTATTTCGTTCACCTGCTCCCTTGCTAACTGTGCACGCAGGATTGAGCAGGTCAACTAACAATCACCGATCCGTTGCTGGATTTCAGTTCATGCACTAGCGGAGCGGCGTCGTCGGTGTGTCGTCGTTTGCAGCACAGATCTCCAATGAGATGCATACATTTGCTCAGAAAACCCGATATCACGACGATACCAGCAATGATTGAGGAAAGCCGCACAATGAACTGAGCAATACTGTCCCGATCCTGGCGTACCAGCACGCGCAACGCAGACATATCGTACTTAAAGTAGATTCCCGCTACGCCTTGCATTCCCTTGTCGATATCTGTAGGAAAGAAAAAAACAACCGAGCGGGTATTATAATCTTGATAAAACTCACTGTGTGGGTTCGCATCCTCCTTCCTCCTCGCCCACCTCCTTCAGGCTCTTGTAAAAGTCCTATAAGTAAGGAGAATTCGGCGACCTACAACATGCGTCAATGTGAAAATACAAAAAAAAAGCGGCGCGAGTCATAAAATGCAAACACGTAAGGGAGACGCGTAAAATGTGCTTCAGCTGATACGATGGGTGGGGTGTGGAAGTCAAGCGACAACCATTCTCGATAACGCTCGCCGAATTATCACCGAAAAACGAGGCGATTCGCATTATCGATAGGCCAGCGAGCCGAAAGAAGGATTTAACTCCCAAGTTCGTGGGGGCAATATTTTTTTTGGTTTACCAACCAACGGTGTAAACCTTACTTTCCTGCCATTCTTTCACGTGCTGGTGATGTTCTTATTGTTCCGCAGCCACCGGCAAGGTGGATAAAGATTAAAGAATAGATATGACGCGGACGGTGGACAGCTTATGCCGTACGCTTGACCAGTGCTCGCCGAGCGCACTGGAGCTTGGGGTGTTGCGTGACCTCAAGCAAGCTTCAGTGATCCGGTAGAGTTCATTCGGTTGCGTCGTTCGTGGTGCGCAGTGCGTTGTGCCCATCCATTCTACCAAGCCGTAGCAGTTACGGGAACGTCATAAATCGGTGCTCGGTACTCAGTAGTGTTTTTGGGGAAAGATGGCCGGGTTCGGAAAGCAGCTGTCCTGCATTTTGAGCAGTGAGTGCAATGAGCCGAAGGGCTTCAATACGTTCAGACAATTTGCAAGCTGCCCCTTTCGTCCGCAGGTATACTGCTCATGTTTTGCGGAGGTATGCACATCGGCTGGAGCATTATGCATTTCAACATGAGCGGCAACAAGTGGGCTGTGGATATTTCGGTGGACGAGTTTCGATTCGCCATACTGTCCTTCTTCACTGGCTGCGGGTTTATCATATTGATCGTGGCGGCAACGAAGCAGCTACTGCCGACACGCATCTGGTTGGTTATTTCGGCGCTCTTTTTCATGATCAATGGCGTCTTTTTCACCGCGATGCCCACGTACTACGCAGCCACAGTGGCAACGCGTATTATAGCAGGTATGTACGCGTGTGTGAATGAGGTGCAAAACTCATTTGATTCTCACGCCTTAATTTTTTCCACACCTACTAGGATTTGGGCATGGCATTTGTCACGTTGTTTCCATTATCTACGTGGGTGAAATTGCGTCACGCAATTACCGTGGCAAACTTGTCGCCATGCTCGTCTCGTCCATCATCGGTGGCATCGCCCTGTTCACTGTGCTCTCGATGGTCACGACGAATCCGATCTACATTGTGGAACCGAACATGCACGCGAACCGTGCCGTTGGCATCGTGATTCTGTCGCTAAGCACGTTCGCTCTCGTGCCGGCCTGGTTCCTCGTGATCGAATCTCCTCTTCACACGCTAACGACGTCCGGCAACGAGACGGAAGCGCGTAGCAACCTCATCAAACTGCGTGGCCTGTCCATGGAAACTCCGTCGCTGATGGATGAGTTTGAAGACATGAAGACACTTGCTTCGGAAAGCGAAAGCCTGTCGCCGTTCTTCTTGTCGCAAGGCAACTTCCCACCGTTCCAGCTGGCGCTGCTGGTGAAATTGGCCAACTTGCTGTTCTTCAACTACTCCATGAACACGGCTAAGATGTCGCTGATGTCGCTAATGTTCACGTTGACACTTTTCACGCACAACTGGGCCCCGTCGCTGCTGATGCTAAGCAAATTTGCCGGTTCGGTGCTGGCAATTCTTCTGATCGATCTGCTACCGCGCCGCTTCATGTACGGCATTTCGTCCACCGTCACCGGTGCGTTCATGCTTGCACTCGGTATCGTGCTCGCGACGTCCAATACCATCCAAACGTGGATTCCACCGTTCCTCTACCTGGTGGCCGAAGTTTTCAACACGTTCGGCATGTTACCGGTATCGGAAATTATGCTGTCCGAAGCGTTCCCACCGAAAAAGCGTGCCCTGTCGGTATCTTCCATACTGATATGCGAGTACGTCGGTCACATGGTGGTGTACATCATCTACTTTAACGTGCCGAGCACGCTGACCAACACCTACATCAAGACGCTGGTGTTTTCGGGGGTCATCTTGCTCAAGTGCGTCATTGCGGTGCTCACGACACCCGACACGAGAAACAAATACCCAAGGGAAGCTGTTCACATGTATATGCACAAGAAAAAATAAACGCTAGTAGTCAGTCATTTTAAACTATGAATCGCCCCGTATTTTTCCTTGACGATTTCGACTTCCATTCCTCAATGAGTGAAAGAAATTAAATTATACGGTACAAAAGTTTTACCGTGGTTACGATTGCACAGTGCTATCAGCACCAAAATCCCAACACAACCGAAATAACGATAAGTAAATCTGTTTCTACTCGCACCGATAAACATCTAACGATAATGAGATATCCTTTCCCCTTCCGATGGATGGTTCTTATCACAATCGAAATTGAGTGAGTGCATGTCTTGATGACTTAATATTTATGGTGCGCGTTGCTACCTACCGATAAGTTGCAAGTTCTCGCGCACCGTGTACTGATACGTTTTGGAATGTGAGTAAAACTTTTCCACATCGGTTGGAACCACCTCGATGAAGTACTGCATCATGACTTGACCTACGAAAGCATGGGCACACGCATTAGAAATAAACATCCACACCTGGTGCAACAAAAATTAATCGAGTACCGTTCTCGAAAATCTTCTCGTCTCCATCGAGAGGATGGATGATGCCGGCGGTATGATCACCGAAGCTGAATCTGTTAATGCGATGGGAGAAATTGGTCTGGGTGTTGGCAAAAATGCTGTTCAAATGGATGTGCCCACGGGAAAAGTGAATACTTTTGCCAACAGTTATGTGAAAGTTTCCAGCAACCTGTAAATAGTATTGCAATTTGACATGTAAATAAATATCTAAACATAAAAAACGCTAAACCAGCTCATTCAACAAACCTTGTTCAACGTGAGCACCCCATGTATGCGGCATGCATCGTGCGCCCGCTCTGGAATAACCACACGTTCCGGCATACTGTACACTACGGCATGGTCCGATTTGTACAGTATCTCCGCTATCGAGTGATACTCGTTACGGAGGTACGAGTTATGGTGCTGCATGTAGTCGAAATGCACTCGCTGGCTCGGGCACAATTCAAACCAGGTGTCTTCTTCTTGTAATATGCCGAACGAGAATACGTTTTGATTTGTTGAGTCAAGAATGTCGGCTCCTATTGCTGCAAAGAGCAATAAAGTGTTGTTTGAAATAAAAGTTTACTTCCTACATGAAATTGAAAGGTTGACGTGGCAGAACATACATTTGCATGGCATTGCAACCGTTAGATCGATGTGTACTTTTAGCTTTGATTGCAAATCAGTATCCGGAACGAATGTAAATATAAGTCGTGAATCCATATAGTAGGAAACTTCATGGTAAATTAGAACTAATATCACCAGTCGACTGATCAACGACACTAAAACCATAGGTAGAAAAAATTATTATGGGCATACAGCTGAAATTATGTGTAGCATCGATTTTACATGTTCCACCGACTCTCGTTGGTTGTACAAATTCTTCTTTTACTTTAGGAAACGCATCTAACCGTGAAACGGCATCTAGAGCTTGCTTTACGCCTCGGTAACGAAGCATAGTTTAAAAAGTGAGATACTTCAACAAAAATCACTATTCATCTGCATATTATTTATATGCAATGCTAGCGGAAATTTATATGCAATGTTTAGTAAATAGACTTGATTGTTTTCTTCCGATATTTTTTATACCTCCATTTGACAGATCAAACTGTCAACTCAGATACCACATCGATTCATGTACGTGTCCGTTATTTGTATTTCATTTAAATTTAGTTTGGCATATTGATGAACACCATATTGCATTATAACAAATGCATTTTTAAATAAAATGATTCGATCCTCAATTCTCAATGTTGTGCAATGACATTTTCGACATTAGATGTTTATCATTGTATCATCGATCAAATGTGCTATGCACCTTGGCCACATAAATGTAAGTTGCAGTGTTACCAACTTTAAAGAACGGTAAATTACAATTTCCTTCTAGTGATGGGCTGAAAGATATCCCATCCGGATTGGATTAAGTATTCAAATATATGAGCAATTTAGAAAATAAATTAGACTAATTAAATTTAAAAATTGCCAAAAAAAAACAAAACAAAGTTAAATCAATGGTTTCCTTCGAGCACTGAAACAAATATTCGATTTCTCCACACATCTTTATCTTTATGTCGACGATTTATGTGTATTAACACAATAATTATTTTAAAAAAATAAAAAAAACTTAAGTTTGATAATAAAATCATTATATTCGTATATCAAACTTATTCTTTGTTTAAAACTAAGAAATGTATCTGATCACTCGACAGATAACATGGATCGGATTGCGCACTCTCCTTATCGGATTGGATGGTCGAATCTCCAATCGCGGAACGCAAAGCCCATCTCTAGTTCCTTCTTACTTCAACTATCGCCGGAAAAAGCCATGGCTCCCGTGGTAGGTTAAAATAAATATGATATTTATTATGTTTTCGCAGTAAAACATCATTTTTAATACGTATACCATGCATCGTTCGACGGACTCGATAGTGATTTACTGTGATTAGTGGTATCCGTGGTGTGTAAAGGGCGTAAAATAGTGTTCTTTTGGTGCGTTCACCATGCACGTGTCAATGTGTACGATTCCCTTCACACACCGCGTATGAGAAACATCACTGTCATTTTGTTTCCCAAACGAAACTAACGATTCATTGGCTACGGCTAGCGCAAATTGGTGAAGTAAATATGAGAAGACCCATCTAAGTAATGATACTCTTATCCGTCTACAGGAGAAAGCAGTTGATGCGGTAAAAACCAAGCCTGCTGCTGCAAAGGCGGCTGCAGTGAAGAATGTTCTCCGTGGAAAGAACCCCATCAAGAAGAAGCGTGAGCATCTTCGGTATGGCATCGACTGTACCAACATCGCCGAAGACAACATCATGGATGTCGCCGACTTCGTAAGTAAAATTGTTTGTTGTTTTGTGACTATTAAACAAAATACTGTGACTCGAGAATGTGTTTCTAACCGGCGTCTTGTTTGATTTTGTTTCATAGGAAAAGTACCTGAAGGAGCGCTTCAAGGTAAACGGAAAGGCCGGCAACCTCGGCAACAACGTTACGTTCGAGCGCCAGAAAATGAAGGTGTACGTCAACTCGGATGTCCACTTCTCCAAGCGGTACCTCAAATACTTGACCAGGAAGTATTTGAAGAAGAACAGTCTTCGTGATTGGATCCGTGTTGTGTCCAATGACAAGGATTTATACGAGCTGCGATACTTCCGAATCAGCTCTAACGATGATGATGAGGAAGACAACGAGTAAACCAAGGTTTGAGCTGGTGATTGGTGAACTTGCTGGAAAATTGTCCAAATCCGTGAAATCCAATACAGTGGTGGAAAATCGCACGGCAATCTGCGGTTTTTGCTAAAAAATTACCATATGTCGGTGTATAGTGTGAACCTAATCAAGAATCCGAAAAAAAATCTGTTCCGCAGTTCCTGTTAAAATTCATGTAAGTGTGAGAGCACAATAAATAGTGCAGTTAGTCGCATTAACATACGGCCATTTATGCTTGAATTGTGTGAAGTAAGAAGAAATTTGAAAATTTGTCAGCTTTTTAAGTTAAATTTCGTTGTCGAGGACATTAAACCTTGACTGTTGGATCAAATAGGTAAGGCAAATCACGTTGTTAACGTTTCAAACGCATGCATTCATTTTTTACTGCATATTTTACTTTGATTTAATTAATTAATTAAATATTTGTTTGCTCACTGTGTTTTAACGGCTGCACCATGTTCCCTACTAATGTTCACTGTCTACTTATAGGTGACTTTGATATCAATGTGTGTTTTGTGTGATCTTGGCATGACGTACATGATTCAAAACTTCATCTATTTTGGGTCATGACTTAGTTTCGACAGTAGCATTGAGATGTCGCACATATTATATTTGTAAGAAGCAATGGATTATATTATAGCCTTAAGAAACCAATCTACTCAACTAAGCTAGGATTTCATAACACCTTCCTAGTCTCTGTCATTTACATATGCTTCAGAAACACGATATTTTGTTGTGTATTATGATAACCAATCTGCTCTGTTACCCGTCTTACTGGACAAATTTTACCGTCATTTTGCAGTTCTCCTCAAAAAAAAAAAATATTGGAAGTTTGACAAATGTTTTCCACAATCTTTATTTAGCACTTAATTTTAATACACATAAAATGCTCACGTAAATGGTGATCGAATTGTGTCCCAAGTGTGTATTATTGAGCGATTGGTAACATGGTGGCCTTTTGCAAATCCTTCGACAAATCGAACTGAAGCAACACAATTAAGTAAGATGTTGCAGCGCTGAAAATCTGGAATAGAAACTCGATTTAAAAACAGCAGTACGCATTGTACAAATGAATGTAATGTTACCGAAAATATAAACGTAAAATCCAGCTTAAACAAACCACTCCCATCGAACAGGGAAAATCTTTTTCTGTGCAGCAGCTGCAGAGCTATAGCTTTCGATCGTTCGAACAATGCTTGATCATCGATGAAGTAGTTCGATTTGTACTGAAGCAGCTTGTGCAACAGTGATGCGGATTTGAAAAGCTAGAAAAATATTTTCAAAAATTGCAGTACGCATTTGCAAACTTTTACAGACACACACACACACTCAATGGTCTTTTACCTCGTTGTGCGTAGATGCACACACAATAAGCATGTAGTAGATCAGCAAACAGGCAGGAATACACTCACAAACGTATCTTCCAGAACGCAGTATGAGATCGATCATTTCATAGTTCCAAAATAGAAGCTGGAAGTAAAATAATTTGTTTCATTGGACACATCATATGTAGCGCTTAGTCCACTCCGTACCTTAGTTTCAATGAAAAACCCAAACAATGTGTTTACGAACGTAACCGTCACGATTGTAATAATTTGAAGCGAATACGCACCGTTGATAAATTCCGCCAGTTTGGCCACATTCTCGTGAATCACAAACATGTATGTTAACCGTTCGCCACTGATGAGCTCATGTTCCTGCACGTAAGGTCGGCGGTTGAGGGGATGAACCTTGTTGAGCGACTTTTTGTCGCCCTTCAGTGGCGCGCTAGGCGTGGACTGCCGCTGAAGACTCTCCAGGAAAGCGTCGAGCATCCTACAAAAAAAAAAATCGTTAGCTTTATGAGGGCACGAAAGGGAACACAAAAACTAAAACACCCTATTCGTTGTTACCAGTTCAGTTTGGTCAAAATACACTCCGTTGATTTTACCAGTGTTGTAAACTCCAAAATCGTCACATGAAACAACCACAGTGGATAAACTATAGCAACCATGGTAAAGTAGTTGCCAAGGCTGAAAGGAAACGGTAGTTTGTTCACACTTGCTCCTAACATTAATTGTATGTATCGATTGTGACACCCTTACTTATACTGAGCATAGGCTTCACACAGTGACAATATGAACAGCATTGCTATGGAGATAGAGACCAGCCAGGATTGCTTCAATGGTACCTGCATATTGCGAAACTGATAGTACCGCTCGTTTATTTTTGCATTGCTGAATTGAATCCCTGCAATGTAGATACATTTCATGCGATCCGTACGCCACAGCGAAAGGTAGCAAATAACCGCACCGAGCACGCCAGAATAAACCTGTGTCATAAGAGCTGCGTAAAGCAAATGTAGAGTTATCTAGTAGTTGCACAACTACAGCACATGTTTGCCATACACTACCAAATATGAAGATGCTCGGGCTGTTCGCGGTAGGATCGGGAAACACGATAATTTCTACCGCTTTGTAAACTGCGACGAGAAAGCCAGCGAACAGCACAACGCTATACAGCAAACGGACGATTGATATCGAAGGTGCTTTTCCATTTTCGACCGTCTCGTAGGAACCGTGCAACTGCACACCAACGACCTAACAGAAATATGAACAGTACAGGGTTTAGCTTAACTACTAAATTTGCACTAGTAACTGTTCTACAACTGAAACGGAGGCTATATGCAACAATGGCACACACCTTAGACCAGAAACTCGTGTTCGGTGATGTCTTTTCCATGATTTAGCTCGTGAACGATTAGAGCAAGAATTAGTCTCTACAACACTTTTTACCAAGTTTTGTCCTACGCTCAGGCAAACCGTATGCAAGATTAATACCCGCGTCACGCATTAACTAATTGTGCGATTAATAATTCTACAGTAACACATCGCAAGGAAAGGTGCATCGATTGTTGTATTCAAATTATTGGGAGACCGAATGTTGACCAATCTTCCAGTACGTGCTATATATTTCATGGTGAAAACGTCTGTTAAAGCCTGAACTAGAAACAATTGTTGATCCGATGTACAATTTTATTTTTAATTCTAATTAAATGAAATTTATGTTTATCCTTTCATGTGAATTATGGTATGTTGAGTGTCGTTATTAGGTGTATAGAAAATGTAGGTGAGTAGAAACCAAGGGTCCCAAGTTAAAAATATTAACTTATCTACCGTTCTCTGAGGGTTTGGGCCAAGCATTACATCGTGAGAATGCAACGGTATTACATTTACTACCACTAACTGAATATTATCTAACAAAATCCCGCGAAGTGAACTAAATGAATAGTACTAACATACAAGTTTAGTGTCACTTGACACCTAAAAGGTTGTATTAGCCGAAAATAATTTTGACTTGAAATGAAATATTATTTTATCGCCTTAAGATCCTCACATTTTCGCGCAAAATTTAAGTCAAAATTAGTTTGAAAAATATTTATACGATATAAATATCACTATTTACAAAAAAAACTCATGGGTAATTCTAAATTAACTGTTCAGCACAATTTTCAATGCACTATACTTTTTTAGTAAAATCGCCTGAAACAGATTAGTTCATAATGTAGAAACTGCTCTGGACTTGGTAGCAAGTATTTACTAACAATTAAAACATTAATCGATACTTAAAACAGTTAAAGTATTAGGTGGAAATACCTAACGGTAGGGTTGTAAATCTAATGTTTAATCATTGTTACCGACATGGAGTTATATATGTCTGTTTTCTTGCATAAAAAAATCCCGAAATGGAAATAGTTAAGGCCAAAATTATGATTCCGGTACTTTAGTTACCACCATATAATTCGTTAGCAAACCACAACCTATTTTTCTCAAATCGGACGATAAGAGAAGCTCCACTCCCCATTTCACGATGATCACGATCACCTTGTTCTGTGATGGAAATGACTGAACTCGAAGAAACGAGATTTCGGTCAATGCATAGGCTTTATTGTTGTGATTACCCATTCTCTGAACGCGATGAAACCGTGAGAAATTGAAACACTTAAGCAAAATTAATACTTGATACTCCATCAAGCAAGCTTGTTTGAATGTGCACAGGAAGCGTTTGAATTTCGCAAATGTTTTGCAATCGATACTTCAAACGCGTGCAAAAAAATCCGTACATAATGAGCACTTCGCTACCGAGCACCAGCGAGCGTCCTTATGCATGTACATTTTTTTAACCCAAATCATGCCGTGATTCAAGCCATTCTAAAGTGCCCCATTCTATAAGGCGTGGAATGGCGAATTGCTGCTCTTGTGCCGATGATGCGCGATCGTCTTGGAGAAAGCTAGCAAGATCCGCTCTCACAGCCCAGCCATCTCTCGCCAGCTACTGTTCGATTGTCTTTTATGGCATATGCACACGACGCCGGTCACCCCAAAAAATCAGTGGGAATCGGTCCCAAAGATTCATGCATAAATAACCGAGTGGAGTGTGAGTCTGTTGCCCCTGTGCCCGGGTGGTTCACACACGCCGCCGTCGCGAGCATAATGCCTGCGCGAATGGACCAGCTTTTCTAGAGCACAAGACTTTCTCATCGGGCGCGCGAATAGAAAGTAGCTCTCGGGCGGAGAACGCGACGGCCGGCCCGCACACCTGTTCGATGTGCCCGCGATGCGTCGGAGATAGGATGGGGCCCGAGCGGAGCAGATCGCTCGAGACTCCCGTGGAAAGCTCTGGACAAGCTTGCAGCACGTCGGCGGGAAAAAAGAAGCGCGAGAGCGCGATCGTTCTCTTGAGGAGTACGCGCGAGCACGTATCTCTTAATCGGCAAGCATACACAGAATGGTCATTTGAGAGTCGCGGCCATCGCCGCAACATCCACCGTCGTTTCAAGTTCAATGTCAGTAGCATTGTGAGAGGTGAACGTGACGGAAGCTCGAACCGTTTCAATCCAGACGCTTTTAGTAAGTGTACCAATTACCGGCCTACTCAGTTACTCTAGCGAAGTGAAGGATTTAGCAAGGATTTTGGAAAACGGATAACAATTTTATGCTATAGTTTGCAGTTAGTGTGCTGCAAGGAAGCAGCAGGGGGTAGAAGCTGCCCTGGTTGGATCGTCGGAAATTTCTTCACCAACGTATCGGTTGCTGGTTTCGATCTGTCAACTTCATTTAATATTCAAAGATTGCCCATAACGGGACGGGCGGTGAATGTGTGTATCGAAAAAGTGTGCCAAAGAAATCGCCGTTTACGTCACGAACGGAACTGCATCGTCGATCAGATCGTCCGTCGATGACCGGAGGCACAACTCTAGGCTGCCTTAGCCGGGATGAGGGAATCACATTTTCTTCTAACGTCTGCCCAATGACAGCCGTTGGTGCTGGCGGTCGGGAAACGCGACCCCCAGAAGAGAACTCTACGGCGGTTGGCGTTTAACGGTGTTTTTCATTCTGCCTCTTCGCATTTATCCCATCAACGAAAAAAAAAAGCAAAAGCACCGGCCCTCGGTGGCAATTGCAAGGCGGTGGCATTATTTTACCGTTGCGAATGATCGTGTTTGTTATTTAACAAATTAGTTTTTAAACGTTTTTCTGCCCGCATTCCGTTTTGATAGCGTTCGGTGTGTTGCGTTGCGCTAGAGTTGATTTTCTTGTTAGACTACTATATGTATATAGTCTATATATGTGTTAATTTATTTGCGTATATATATTTTTTGTATATCATTTTCAGTGGCTCCTGAAAAGTGTCGTTGAAGTCTCCGCTCTTGTTTGGTGTTTAAGAAAAAAAACCAACCAAAAAAAAACGATACACACAAGCGCTCGTACTGCATGCAAGGTAAAGAGAAAGCTGCTCGATGCCAGAGAATCTGGTGCTGGGTACTATATTGAGCATAATCTTCATCGTTTTCTGTTGCGGTATTTTCTCTGCATTCTCAGCTTTCTTTTGAGTATTTGCTTCGCTAATAGCCAGGTCAGCGTGGCAGCGATTCGCAGCCAGCTTTGATGGGGAATTTACGGTTTTTCGTGTTTACTTTGCTGATGCCACTGCTGTTCGGAGCGGTGGTGCTGGGCGGCAGGCATGGAAATGTGCCCTGCAAAAATTGCAAACATAAGTAAGTAGCTAGGAATGAAGCTATGCGTAATTCTATATAATTTTATTTTCTTTTGGGAATTCAGTTCAGTAATTTCAAACCCCATCTCTTCCATACAGAACTGCTCCGAACAGCCAGCGATTGATAGCGAGCCCAATAAATCTGCTAAATCCCGATCGGTACGAGTTTTTCACACTCGACGACAAAGGAAAGGTCGTGAAGCGTATCATGACGTTCAAGGAGATTCAGAGCATCGTAGCAGGCAGCGACATAACTGAGTTAAAGCTGTTTGCTAATAAGAACAATAACGATCGCATCGTTTCGAGCGTCGTTTCCAATGTTCGTAACGTCCTCAATAATGAATTGAACTTGATGAATGGTCACGAGCACATGGAGCCTGCCGAACTTCCGATATCGGATGTGATAGGCGCGACGGTCCATGAACCGTTCGCTACCTCTTCGATGCATGATGTTTTACATAAGTTCAGCGAAGGTTTAGCGGGCACAACGTCCGAGAGGATTACGTCCAGTCTAGCAACGAATCCCGTAACGACACCAACGACGCCAGTTGCATCGCCATCGACGGAACGCCCGGCTACACGTGTCACTCCAAAGACGACACAAAAACCTGCGGTGAGTGCAACGCAGCAAAAAAGAACAACCGCGACAACGACGATAAGATCGACGGTGAGTTCAACGGAACCGGCCCCGGTTCGCTCCACGTACAAACCAACGGAAACCACACAAACACTACGAACCACAACGGTACGACCCACGGAGAAATCCACGACCGAGCGAACGATAGTGCGTTCGACACCACGATCGACTACTACGAAAACTACCGAACAGCCAATGACCACTGTGCGAACGACGTCCAGGAGTACAACTACCAGCACAACCGAGCGAGCACCAGTAACAGTACCAACCATTCCATCATGGAAACATTCGACCGGTCAGCGATCGACGACAACCGAAATGCCGACGGTAAATTTGATGGAACAATCGATGATTGCTGTACGTTCGACAGAGACCCCACCGATGCTAAAGTCTTCACAACATGCATCAACAATAAAGGAGCCACCAACGGAACCGCCAATGTTCAAGCAGGCTGGACTCTCGACAACCGCAACACGATCGACGGAAGCTCCAATAGTGAGGGTGTCGGAAGTAACGTCAACAATAGCTAGTACCACAACGACGGAAATACCAGTGCTCAAAACGACAGCGCGGCCCCTGGTAGCGTTATCGGTGCAGTCGGGTGCAAGCACGGTGAAACCATCCACACAAACGATGGAACATTCCACCCAGAGATCGGAGGAGGTATCTGAAGCTACTCAAGATGTACACCATGCGACGAAACAATCGTTCTTCCAAGCATCGAATGATGATTCCAACGAGACGACCACGTCATCAGAAGAAACATCATCCAACGAGTCTACGGAGGCATCCACTACAAAGCTAATCGAAATTGTGACGCAAACTACAGCCTCTCCAACCGCTATGGTAAAGCTTTCAACGCAAGCAACGGAACAAAGTTCTCTTTCGACGGTCTCCACTGTCACCAACAGTGTGGTACCTATTCCGCAAATAAGTTCGCTCCCAGTTGATTCAGTACCAGATGATCTGGAGCCGTCGAAAGATTCAGTAGCAAACGACGTCGAAAGTGACGAGTCAGCCGAACAGCTGACTATCTCCGGTGAACTAAGTACGATGTATGCAGATCCGCTAATCCAGGCGGTTACCTCACAACAAAAGACTGAGGATACCTTTATCATCACGGAAGATACGCTGTTTGATTCACCAACACCTACTGCCCTGTCGGTGGAAGCTGATAGTGCCACGCTGGACGATACGACTAGCGGCAGCGAAGAACAGGCTGACGAAATGCAGTTGACAACTAATTTTTACAGCGAAGAGTTCACGACGTCAGCCGATAGTGGAGTCGAACTGTTTCAAACAGATGCAGACCAAACCTCCATGCAGGACACCTCCACTATACCGTCGGATGCGCAGCACGCTATTCATAAGATCATTGAATCGCTTCAATCGCTTGGTGACAACTCCGGTAGTGCTGAGTCAGAGGAGGAAGTAGGCTCTCAAGAAACGCCATATACTGTTAACATTCCCGGCATGAACTACGACGCAGATGCACAAAGCTCTATAAATGCTATTATACAATCCCTAGGCCAAGGTACGCTGGGTGGTGGTGACAGTTCTGTCTTTACTGTAACAACTGACACAGCAGCCGCTTCTTCAGAAGAGGAGCCAAATCGCACAGCAGAAACTGTCCCGCAAAGTTCTACGATAGCTTACCCAACTACGCAAACAAGTACAACCGTAAAAAGACCTACATCAGCACCGACTACACCGGCAATGTCCCCTGCGGACGTGACGGTGGCTCTGTCGCAGGTAGAAACACCATCGGCGGAGGCGGAACCGCTGAACAATTTCAATTACAACACAAACATTATCGATACGATCGAGAAATTTTTGAGCTCATTCTCAGGGCTACCGAAAGACGCCTCCAACATGCAGTCAGCAAATCTTACCGAGTTTAACATACTTAGCGAATATCCTGCGGAAATAAACATGACCGACTACGTGGATCGTACGGCGACGGTAGCGTCGGTAATAAAATTCCCCCTAAGCAGTTCACCGGAAGAACTCGACCGTACGGATGTCACTGATACGAGTGAAGCGGCATCTGCCGAGGACACTACTGCTGCCACTGTCTCCGTCAGCGATGTGGATTCGGAGCCCATTCTTAGTGAAACCGTGGCTTCGTTTATGAAGTTAGGAGAAATGCTTACCATGGATGCTGCGATCAGTTCTACCGCGTTGCCAATGGCTGCTGGACAGCTGGAACTGAAAACCGTTATTGATGAGGAGGAAACCGAATTGCTGCGTCTGTTGAGCATTTGCAGCAACCTCGGCTCGAACGTGTACGATCACCTGACTGCTGACCGATCGATGCATGGACGTAATTTAGTTTATTCGCCCTTTGCCACCGTTACCACGCTGTCCATGCTTTTCCTCGGTACGCGTGGCACAACGGCAGAGAGCATCAATGGTGTGATAGGCCTGGACGAAATGACATCCTTTAATCCGCATCTATTCTTCAAATCGGTCGCTCAAGACTTGAAGCCGCAGTATCGGCGTAGATACGATCGTAACGAGGGTGACAGTGGCTTAGATTGGGAATCCAGCTTCCGGCGGACGCTTCTGAGCGATGAGTCGCGCGGAGGACTGCAGCGATTCTTTAAGGCAAGAATTCAGGAAATTTACTCCACCGTGGCGGAAACTGTCGATTTTCGCCAGAAAGATATGCTGCTGAAGCACATGAGCGGAGACTTTCCCAGGGAGTATGTGGACACGCTAAAGCAATTACGCTCACCACTGGTTTCGATTAGCAGGAACCGTTATCGCGTAAGTACCATCAATTATCGGATAATTGTGTGTAATTATTAATTATCACTCTCGTTCAATTATTGTAGCATGAGTGTAATGATGCTACCGGCTATGCAACGATGGATTTCAAACCAAGAGGCATGCGATCCAGCTCGATTGTTGTCCCGAGTGTAGTATTTCGTTCGGGATTTTCAACCGGATTTTCAACTAAGCTTAATGCTACCATCCTCGCGCTGCCCGGATCGACCAGCAACGTGTCGCTGTTTTTCCTGAAGCCTACCGATGCTTCGGCTATTACCGAATTGGAAGCGCAATTGCACAACCAGAGCATTTCGAACGTGTTGAAGCAGTTCCCGGGTGAAACGGTACGGACGGCGTACGCGGAGGTTCGACTACCGTACTTCACACAGACCACCATGTACAACATGACGCAAAGCATCAAGCAGTTGGGGCTGCAAAATCTTTTCGACCCAACCATTGCAAACTTTAACGGCCTCCAGGATTCGTCCACATCGAATCTCTTTTTGTCGGAAATCATACAGACGGATTCGTTTGCCTTGTGCGGTAGTGACGATGTGGTCGGAAGGATCTTACCGTTTCGCAGCTATTCCACCAATCTTGTCAAACCAGGGGAATACCACCTTGCGCGCCAGTCACGCAGTGCTGCATTGATCAATCCTACCCACCGTAACCGTCGCAAGCTGCTTTTTATGAATAGATCCGCTTCAACAGGTCCGTCCCAGGGGTCGGATAGCGTGCTGGAGTTCGATACACCGTTTTTGTACTTGGTAAGACACAACCCAACCGGTATGGTCTTGTACATGGGACGTTTCGTAGGTAATCTTAATGAATAGTAATAAATGTTAAATATATCTATGTTCTCTAATTGGAAAACTCGTATTAGATTAAGTATCACACAATATAATT
>JXWZ01005344.1:0-12706 GCA_000956215.1 Anopheles farauti No. 4 | reverse complement strand
GGGTTTGTGGATGCGTTTTGTTCGCCCGATTCGTTTGAGATTGGTTTTGCGGACACGTGGTTCCATTTTGTGCCGAAAGGGCAGGGGGATGGGGTGGGTCCGTACCGCGTAGCGTAATAATTACCATACAAGGGATGAACCGTCCAGCGGTCAGCGCATGGAACCGCCCGGCATGTGGCGGGAAAATGTGAAGGCGTGCCCCGGTGCCCATGGTGAATGATGAATGACACACACACAAACACGGTAAACACTCAGGGAATTGTTAGCGTTTGGTGCGGGATTAGATTTAATCTGGAGCGGTGTGGCATGGGTTGCGTTCGGAGACGTATGAAGAAGGGCATCACTTTGGCATGGATGGCTTCTAAGGGTGGCATAATTTTAACACGTTAGTGTTACATAAGATAAATGAGTATCCGATGTTTGAACTATCAATTTCAATTATTTTTCGCGAGGTAAATTTTTCATCGATTAGTTAAAATAATTAAATTTTTATACTCCAGGTAAGAAGAAAATTCTTTCCAAAATTTCCTAGCACATCCGCTAGAAGAAACAGTGTAAACACTTATAAAATTATTTATCTATGCGATTGTTGTACTTATTGAACCTGATTCTAAAATGCAAGTAGCAAAAAAAAACCCTTCTGCTCATCCGATTCTATTAAAAGTATATCATTTTAGGCATGTTCGTCAGATCCATGGAGCTAATCTCTCTACATTTTGTGTCAACAGAATGTTTGTAAAAAAAAATCATACAACGCGTCGGTCCATTTACTGATGTTACCATTATTAGAAAACATATATTTTTGTTCATAAAAATAGCATACAATAAATAGTATTATTGGCTTCTCTGGCCTCTCTGCTCCGGAGCCATTATTGGCTTTCGCCATATTATGGATATAGTGAATATACACATAAATCAACAGAGCACAAAAAAAAAAATGGCTAGAATGAAATTGGCAAACACATAAACCACAGTTGGTGGGGGGAGGGCGGTTGTGAAGCACTTATGTCTCGCGCGTTAGGCAAATAGAATTCTCGAGAGCGTGTGCGCTTCGTGCTCGTAGAACCAGCGAGAAATAAACAGACCTAACGCTGTTGCTGCCAGCCGTCCATATTTGCACGCTTTCCGGATATAATACCGAAAAAAAAAATCGGACGATCATACAAGCTGCTCGAGCAATTTATTAATTTTCCAATTAATTGACATTATTTCCAATTAAAATGGCCATCGATCGAGTGCACCATCGAGTCCCACGCATATAGTTCGGTATAGTTGTTCAATCATTAATTTAAATTTACCGGATGATGTAGCGAAAGCACAAAGCAAAACGGCCGCGAGATGGGAGTATTCTTCACTCCGTGGGGAACCTGGGGAGGGGGGGGGTCCCGGCGGCCAAAGCACAGCAGCTGATCGGTGATCCGCTGCTTGTAAACAATGCGGTAATGACGACAAACACAACGACACGTCACTCGCTTGTTGTTGACCGTACGCTTCGGCGATGCCTACTGTGTTAACAGCAAGTTAACCCTTGAGAATATTTGGGGGGAAAGGAATAAAATCGTTTTTGGAGGGAGGTTACAAGATAAGTGTGTCGGATTCGTCGATAATACGAATGAAGTACTCAAACATTGTTTGTTAACTTTGCAGCACAGGTTTCGAATACAAAGATTGTGACGTTTTTTGTATTAGATTATGTGGTTGTTCCAAATTTTGGTAGCGCGTTTCAAAAAGTAGTTTTACATTCAAAAATGCTGCCGAAAACTGATGCATTGCAAATAAATGTTTGGATAATGAAACATTAAAATCATGTTTGTAAATGTTTTCTAAAATTTTTTACACACTTTTTGAATAAACTAGAGGTGTTGATCTTGTTTGCTCGATTCCACAAGGGTTGATTTCTCTCTCGCTACTACTACTACTACTACTACTACTATTGCTACCATCACAGGCTTGTGAAATCCATATTCACAGCAGTTCATAAAAGATCCGCCCCTCCTGCTCCACCTTCCCCGCTAAGTGCTCTAGCATAAGACCGGCATCGGCAAGCATTTTGCGAAAGATGACGAGAGCACGGGATTTCGAGTGTGAAGTGAGCAGTGTCGTATAAATATCGCACAAGGAAGAATGTGGCGGGTTCAGTCGTCGGCATTTCGCGGCTGGTGTGGGCACAACTGCAAGTGTCCGGAGTATTTTTCGCGCAAGTAGTGTCGTGCAGGTGCGGTGAAAGTGTTCTTTCCGGGCGATGGACAAGATGGCTTCGGTTCCGATGTATTTCCGCGACTGGTGGGATGACGATCTGTTCGAGAGCCCGCGCCGTACGTCCCGGCTGTTCGACCAACAGTTTGGCACCGGCATATTGTACGTTGGGAGTGGCAAACGGCCCGTGACGCAAGCGTCCCGGTGTAATCCAGTGTTCTTTTCTTCGCCTCGCCCTGTCACGCAGTGCGGAAGATTTGCAGAAAATGGCTTCCAGCTTTCATTCGTCCAACTTGCGGTCCTCCCGACTTGGTAGCTTCCGGCGGCCGTGGAGTGAGTTCGGTGCGCCCAAGCTGAGCCACGGGCTGATCAGCAACAGCCACAGCAGCACCGCCGAACGGCTGCAAATCAGTCTGGACGTGCAACAATTCACACCGCATGAGATCACCGTCAAAACGGTCAACAACTCGGTCGTGGTGGAGGGTAAGCACGAGGAGCGGCAGGACGAGCACGGGTACATCTCGCGGCACTTCGTCCGACGCTACGTTCTGCCGGGTAAGTGCGGAAAGAGGGTGGAGGGGGGAAGGGGGGCATGTTTACCTTTTTCATGTTGAAACAACACTCGAGCTCCCGGGAGTGGGTGGCGGTGAGTTTGGTGAGACAACCGTTTAACCGTCACGGCTTCCCGTTCCGTGCAGATGATCACGACCCGAAGGACGTCATCTCGAGCCTCTCATCGGACGGTGTGCTGACGATCGTCGCACCGAGGAAGGTTCTGCCACCGGCCCAGGAACTGGTGTACGAGCGTACCGTTCCGATCCAGCGCGTCGAGGAGCGCACGATGGAATCCGTGCGGACAACGTCCGAGAGTGTGACGAGCGAAAGCAATGGAAAGTGAACCGCCTACCAATGCGAACCAATATGGCGTTTGTTGAACCAAAGTGATTAGCAAAGTATTATCGAAGGTGTGTGTGGGTGTGTGTGTGTGTTTGAAGTAGCGACAATAAATGGTAAAGTGTACGATTTTTACGAATTTATCCACTTTTATTTGGCTCTCTCACTCTCGCATCATCGATCACTTATAACACGCTGAACGTGTTATCCGTAGGAATAAAAATAATGTTGTCAGGGCTGTCCGCAACAGACTCAGCCTTCAGGCTAGCATGATCTCTTATTCGTTCGTGTTTCGAATCGTTCACTATTGTGTTGAGAAGAAAACGAGCGAGCTAGCCGCTGATTTGGATGATATCCGGATCCAACTGAGTTGGTTGGAGAACCGTTGAAACTGATTGCCGCTGCTGCAACCTCCAACAGGTCCGTGCGGTGATGGCCTGGATGATGCTGAAATAATGAATAAAAAATATAGCTGCTAACTGTGACGATTTCCTGTTACTTTCTTTCGCTTTTTATTCTCACTACCGGGTGCTTTGGATTCGTTCAAAAATTACTTATTTGTACAATCTAGGAGGCATCTGTGAACTCAGACCAGAAAGTGAAAGATTGCTTCCTACCCTATCTTGCTTCCATTTATCTTCACCAAAATGAAGCGATCTTACCTGTCCGATATTGAAGAAAACGCAAAAGTCTATGTATTTAGCAAAAGAAATGGTAAAAAAAAAGGTTTTTCTTTATTGTACGATCAGTGCTGTGGGCATACAAAGGAATAGCACATTCCGTAGAGCACTCCGGACCAGACTTGTGCAAATCGCATATAATACTCTCCGGTCCGGATGGGCATTCACTAGCCATCAGGCATTCACTTTGTGCCCTCTACGCTGGCTGCCGCTGGTTCCGGCTTATCCTTCGCCGGCTGGCCCGTCTGCTGGATCGGCACACTACGTTCCGGTTTTGGTGCCGGTAGCGTCTTCTTCGGTGCGGTTACCGTCAGAACACCGTCGGAGGAGAGCGTCGAAACGACGTCGTTCGGATCGTGGCCACCTGGTGAGAACAGCAAAACGAGAAGTGAGACCATCGTGAGAAGTGAGTACTAACGCGCGTTTGACTGGACACCATCGAGTGGCGTGCACTTACATGGTAACATGTAGCGGCGAGTGAAGTGACGCGACACGAATCCATGCTCGTCCTGTTTCTCCTCGTGCTTGCCCTCCACCACGATCGACCGGTCGCTCGTCTTGACCGTGATCTCTTCCGGCGTGAACTGCTGCACGTCCAGGATGATCTGGAACCGGTCCTTGTCGAGGTTGAGCGTGGAGCCGGAGTCCTGGCGTGTCAGGGCGGTGTTACGCCACGGCCGGTAGTAGCCCCCGCGGAGCAGCGGAGGCGACGCGATCGACGCCCGGCTCGGGAACGACGAAACCAAATCGTCCGCACTGCGTAATAGATCACGACACGTCAATCATCTTTTCTCGCCCGGCCACATTTCACCCATACTAACCGCAAACAGGTACCGAAGTGTTGATCGTGAAGCCGCGAAGAATGCATCGGTAGGTTGATATCATCCCACCAGTCACGGAACAACATTGGCACCACCGACATCTGAGAGACGAGAAAAAAAATGTGCTCAAACGTGAAATGCTTTCAAATGCACTTTATCACTTATTTTCCTTTTTCACGAACCTTTTCAAACAGGTAAGACTTTTTGGAGGATAAAGAAAAACACACACACAAACAGAGGGAATGTTCCACTCACTCACGTATCGGACCGATTTTCACACCGTCACTGACGGCTTGTGTTTGCAGGATTTCCACTTTTATACCGACGACTCTCACCATTTTTGGACCGTTCTTTTTTTTCCTACGTATGATTGAGAACTGAGAGCTGCAAATCTCTTCCGTTTCCAAAGACAAAACAATTTTCCATGGCCTACCGGGATCGAACGCGAGGATTCAGCGAGATATAAAGAGAGAGAAAATGGGGTGGAAAATTTTGCTGGGAGAATGCTCATGAATAAATCCAGCACGCGTTGCGCCCCTTCGCTCTCTTGACGGGAAAACTCTGGCGGGAGTGTTTTCTCACCGAAATAGAAGAGCGTCCCGAGCGGGGGAGAACGCCGTCACACTAGTGTTAGTGGGTGGGTGAAAAAGAAAACGCATTTCCACGATCTTCCTGGCGGCTGTTTTCGCGATGGACGTTCGTTTGCAGCAAAGGTTGATCACCTGGTGGACATGAAGTGGCAGCCGAAAATAGCTTTCACACCGAGAATGGATGGGGTGGGTTTGCTTCGCATTAGGAACCCTAAGCACATACCGTTCACCGGACCCTCAAACGTCCGCGACCAGTAAACAAACGTTTTGGGAGGGTAGCGTTATTAAATTGTGATGCTTGCATGGGGTAGCGTGCGTTGGCTAGCTATAAATACGTTACCCCAAGCGAACCGTCACGGGGTGTCGGAAGATGCACCGGCCTGGGGGTGGCATCATAAAGATCGGCACGCGTTGTCATCCGGTACAGGGGTGAAAATTGAGTGAAAAATGTGCACGTTTCACACGCAGTATCAAACGACGCAAGAGGTGTGTTTAATTAAGTCACAATGGCGTTTGTGGCAGGGGACAATTAGATCGCGCTCGACGATCGTTGCTCAATCAAATGAACGGGGAAGGTACGCGGGATTTATTTCTGTTCGATGAATGGGCGGCGGAATGTTTCATGTATTTTTTGTTGTTGCCGTGTGAAATGGTATGATGATGTGGTCTTTTGCAGATATAAATAAGATATAGAATAATTGTCGTTTGAGGAGGCCCAATGGAGTAGTGGTAGCAGCGTCGGTCTTTCACACGACAGGATCGGTACTATGATCCCATTTTGACAGTCTTCCTCTAGCGAGGAGTGACTAACCAGCTATGGTGGTAAAGTCAGTCTAGTAAGAGCCGGTAAAACGGCAGGCATAAGGATAAGGTTATACTATGGATGCCTTTGAGTATTGCCATCGATCAATTTATTTGCCTAACATTTGCCTTCATCGTGTGATGGTGATTTGGATTTAAAAAATAACTTATATAGTTGAGATGAAGGTAAGGAAACTATACAGACACACTACCCATATGAATATCCGATATCGATTTCTGACATTTTGGAATAAATCTGTCAAAATAGCCCCTGGTAGAAACATATGTTTCAATTCCTAACAACAATCAACATCCGGACAGTCTCGAGTCTATTATGAATCATAACAGTTCACCACATGTTCATCACATGTTCACCACATTTGCACATGCAACATGTAAAATGCAATGCTTTGTAGATCAAAAACCGTCGCGATCGAGCATCAAATAAAACGCAAACATCAAATAAGACCAAAGAACAACTGAAAGGGGCTATTTTCGAACGCGCTATTGCATCGTAAAACCACTGCTGGAGATGCAACGCGATGGTCGGTACGCAGTTGCATCGTAAAACCACTGCTGGAGATGCGCGAACTCGCTGTCGGTAACGTTGCCACACGTGATACGCACATGTCGCCCTTGACTGTTTGTGTTTTAAGAGTCCATATTATTTTTAGCCACGGTCTTCCTGTTTCGAATGACTAACGGAACGCGAGTTCGGTTGCCACATCAAACCGTTACATGATTCATCATTCATTGCCCCAACGGACGGAAACATCCCACGTGCGCATTACAATGTGAAAAAACAAAGAACGTTTTCAAAGAAAATGCGGTCGCCATACACAGCTTGCACTACAGTTTGCACTTTAATTACACCTTTATTAGACAGACTTATGTTGGCGGAGAAAGAATCCGGGATTACACTGGTTTTGGCATTAGCTTTAGCTTTAGTTTTGTGTAGTGTTACGCTATTTTCATATTTTTTTTTCTCTTTTGTAACACAACTTTTCGCCTCGTTAAAGGATATCGTTTTTGCAGTGGTGTGCTGCAGCTTTTCAGACTTTATGCCAATAGGTTCCGCCGTTTTCATGCCACCTTAGAGCTCAGAGCTTTAGCTTTACTTGCACGTTTGCTTTGAAGACCACATCGATTCGCTAGTTATTAATTATGGTTTACTATACGGCATCGTTTGCCGCTTTGCCACTGAGGGCTGCGGTGTACTAAGGTTGTTTTGTTTTTATTTTACGATTAGGTTTGTTCAATCGGTTCTTTTTTGTGGTTTTTGTTTTATTTTCTTCCTCCTCTTTGTCAGCTACTAGCCGAGCTAGGCATTAGGCTTCGGTGAGATATACGTTCCAAAACATTCAATAGCTGTAGGCGCACTCATCAGTAAAATGACTGCTAGACCAGTGCTTTTGCAGATCTGGTAAGAAACGCTCCGGTTACAACACTGGTTCTGCTTCGATAAATTCTAGTTTCCATACATTTAACACTGTTTATCGGTGTCGCACCTTTCCGGGGCGACAATATGTATATATCGAGTAGTAGCTACATACATAATACATCAACAGATTACGCGGTAAACGGCATACCGATCGTTCAGTTCAGTTGGTGGTGGTTGATACAATGTTCAATGTGGCAATTGTTTTAACTAACTTTCACTCTTAGCTCCTGCAGCGATGTGATCTAGTAGCCTCTGCTTATCTCATTCTGACGATGGGTGATACATTCGACGGTGTCTCTTTCTCTCTTAAAACCAGATATGACCAGCATATCTGAACAAATATAGTAGTTCCCTATCGTAATATAGTGTATGTGTGTGTTTGTGTTATTATGTAAGTATACATACGGATTCTTCTGTGCGGAAGAGAACAATCATTTCGTAATATTCGTTTGTTATTTTTTTCTATTTACGCATTAAAATTAGACCGTACTTTTGGAAACCAGCAAAGTTCCGGTGTGTATAACGATTCGCTTATTACTTTGTATTAGTACTTTGTATTTGTAGTAGTTTCACAAACGATAGACTAAGCGAGCGAGAAGGGAAAGCGAGCGAGAGAGAGAGAGAGAGAGAGAGAGAGAGAGAGAGAGAGAGAGAGAGAGAGAGAGAAAGAGAGAAAGAAATAGTCCGAGTGAAAAGTGTTGTAAGTGATTTATAAATGAATGATTTTTGTGCATTGTAGCTCCCTCCTCTGATGATGAGAAGATGATGGTAAGGAGATTGTGCTGTTGGTACTCAGAAGAACAGTTTTAAGAGGTACGTTTGAGCTTAGTTTGTTGAAACCGTGAGTTCGCACAGCAAGCACCTGGAGCCCGCTGAAAGATTTGCAAAGTAGTGAACACCGAGGAAAGAAGGAAGGAAAATACAACCCGTTTGTTTCTTTTTCTTTAACCAGGCTGTTCGGGAAGTACGTTCGGTGGGCTACACGTCACGCGTGTCCTTCATTCTCGCTATCACATGTTCCCTATTATTGTCACATAAACTGTACGAAAGGATAGGGAGCGGAACGAATTTTTTAGGAAACGATTTGTCCATTATCGTTTTTTTGCGACATTGACAGTGACATTCACTTTGTTACTTGCACAAAACATCCAACATATTTTCTGTCTATTGTAACCCGTCGTGCTCAGGTCTCAAATGGTAGCGCTGCTATGATGACGTGACAGTGGCCATGGAAACGAATCTCCTCCGGTGCGAAAAAGAGCCGCCTGGTTGTCTATAGCAGTGTGTGTGTGAATAGGTGGCATATGTAATTGTGGGCGCTTCTGGTTTATTATCTATTCATTTTATTCTATGTTTTGCCATTTTAAAATCTGTAGTTTAAACAGTATATCGATGAGGTTTTCGATGTACAACCAAATAATGTTGTTATTATTGAAAAAAAAAACGCAATGATCGGCAAACCTCTGTGTGTGCGCGTTTTTGGGGACACTTTTTTTTTAAATAAAAATATTAATTTAAAAAAATCTACTATTATATTCTGTGCGGTAGAGCAAAAAACACGCATTAAACAGAAAATATGACACTTTGAAAAAAAAAACTGTTTACAACAACGGTCTGTATTCAAAACACTGGGAAGAGTGGGTTTACAAGTGCGCGCTCAATCTTAACCGACAATTGCAACCTCGCGCTCTTACTCACTCTCTCCCCCTGACATGGTGCACCTATCATTGCAATCAATCAGCTACTAACAGAACATTTATCCAAGTGTAGTTAAATATATGCACGATTAAAAACATTAAACGTACACACTGACAGGATGTGTTGAGTGTTTTATTTATGTTTGCTCCTCTTCCCACTCCGGCTACTTCGGAGTATAATTCTAAGCAGCATTTATCCAAAATGCAAAGGGCAACTAACAAACGGCTATTATATTTCAGGCATGCTAACATCGATCTCTTTTTAACTATTTGCTGCTGGTTAGACTTCCCTTATTGAAGCTGGCAACTGTAACAGAAACTAGAACGTCATATACAATCTCCACAACATCGATGTTTGATGCCTTCGTCAACGGTTCTGACCAAAGTGGATACTCCACTGATCCTCGATGGATGGGAAATGAATCATGGGAAATTAGATGTTTTTAGGTAAATTTTAGTGGAAAGTCCACAAAAGAAGAGATAGGCCATCGCAGCGAAAAGTGGAACATCCTGCGCAAACTGCTTTGCTGAAGCATTTGCTATGTTCTGATTTGTATGATGCTGACGTTGGGAAGGACACTGGACACGGATGATGAAGAACAGTGAAGGGAATAAGCGCCAAAATCGAATCTTTTTTGGGAACCTTTATCCGGAATCCAATACGTCTACCAACAAAAGTCAGTTCATTTTTTAATAACTTGTATTATATTGTATATTATAACTCTGAATACTAACACTAGGTTAAGAAGCAAAAAATCAATGAAGCAACCGTACTAACATTTCGACAACTTTCCCTCAAACTTTTTTCCCTTCGGATGCCTGAACTAGAGACAAACATGTTGTTCATTACACATTAATATGGCTGCTTGGTACGCGGTTCCGAATTCAACCGCGCCGAGTCCAATAAATACTGTAATACAAAACGGACGCTCGGCCGATAAATGTTGGATCTATTTTGCTCCAACAAACCCCGTCCCTACATCTAACTTCTGCTCCATTCCGATTCGATTCGTACTCGAGTGAACTATACATTTGGAAAGAAAAGCTCTATTGTGTGCAGTGAAAACAAAGTAAAAGAAGGGGATGCTACACTGCGTCACGGTGCGTTACTGTGCGGTACCGCAACGTACGAGCTAAACCTAACCGAAAGGTGTTATCCTTATGCTTTAAATGTAAAAAAAAGAACGAACGAAACGATTCACTGAGTTGGTGCAGCTCATTAACAATTTATACATCCAAGAAAGAAAGCTTCTCATTGGTGCAATTATGCAATAACGAATCTAAACAAACTCTGAAAACGAGTGTATATTATGTGTAGTTGCAGTATTCTGTGGTATTCTGTTTCAGAGCGCCACTCAATCCGCATGGGTGGTTGGTGCATGGGAAAAACGGTATACCGCTGGTAAAGCTCTCTCGCTTCCTTCCTTCCTCGTATGTGTTAAATCTGTTGCTGCTTGTACATGCAGCCTTTCAAAGGGAGTGGATAATTGGGGAGGGGGGGATGGTTGTGAGTAAAATATGGCGAGATGGTATGAAAACAATACTGCTACAATCATGGAAGGAAGAACCGTCGCTTTGTTTCGTTTTGCGCGAGTGTGTATGTGTGTGTGTGTTTATGTGTTTTTGTGATTATATTGGGCGCACGCTCCACGGCGATCATTTGGCGTTGAATTTGTCCGCAGTTACGTTAGTTCCTGTTTTGATTTCGTTTTTTACACACGCAGAAGCCACTATCATCCATAGGGGGCACGCAAAACGTAGTGACCTTGTACGTTCAGGATAGCCCAGTTGGCTTACTAGAACTTCTCCTCCAGGGAGATCGAGCTGGGTGTTTCCTCCGTCAGTGATATCTGCTTCCGCTTAATGTCGCTGAGCGTGTTGATGCCTTGCTCCTCGAACAGCTTCCACTGCGAGTAGTTGAATTCCATGTAGCGTATGATTTCAGGCATCTCAATAAAACCTATGAGAGACAGAGAGAGATGCGAAACGGTTTAGTAAATGCAGTCGAATCGATAAATACAAAACTTCTCAACTCACTATTCCACGCGTCCATCATATCGTGGATGATGTACTCGATGAAACCGATCTGACTCTTGGAGATGCTGCACGTGGTCCGGTCGAACATTGGCATCACGATCGGCAGATTTTTGCGCTTCTCCTCGTCCGTTTGCATGAAGTACTCCTCCGCGATTCGGCGGGCCCACTCGACGCAGAACTTGAGCGGGCGCGTCGGGTTGCTGACGTCCGCACACTTGATCAACATGCGCCGCACCAGGATCTGGTTGTCGTCGTTGTCCGGTGGGAGCGGTTCCTTCGACTCAACGTCCGTGCCAAACACACTGACGAACTTGGCCAGATGCTCGAAGTGTCGC
This sequence comes from Anopheles farauti No. 4, assembly GCA_000956215.1. Lineage (NCBI taxonomy): Eukaryota > Metazoa > Arthropoda > Insecta > Diptera > Culicidae > Anopheles > Anopheles farauti No. 4. Next base: position 1,214 of record JXWZ01005344.1, on the reverse strand, counting down.
GTCATCTCCGTCGCCAGTATCATGTCCACAATGATCGAACGAGCCAGCTTGTACATGTCCCGGTCCAGGTGCTTGAAGATGTTGATCTTATCGTCACCTTTAAATGGAAAATTTTGGGAAAGAATCAATTTAAAGAATGTTCACATTGACAAATATGGGAAATGTGGCTTAATAAAGCCATCGCCTTTCGAAAGGACATATTGTAGAGATCAACACTAGGATGTACATAACAGATTTAGAGATTTGATCGCTGTAGCTGGGTGAGCTTAATAAAAACTTGTTGATCTGTTCTTGGTGAGATTCATTAAAAAAAGTATCGGATTTTAAAACATTCAATGTAATGTTGCAATGCAATGTGCAATGCAAATGCAATGTTTTAAATCAAATCCAGCGTTAGACTCTCGCAACTCACCCAACGTTAGACGGAACGTGGTCGCTGCGTGGTGTGACTCGAGCACGCAGATGTCGTTATACAGCAGGGCCAGAGTGTTGTCCGAGTTGCACAGGTAGGCGGACGAACGGCCCGGATGGTCAATGTCATGGGTTGCGGCTGCGATAAGGGCGGTTGCCTCATCCATTCGGTCCATAATTTTCAACTCTCGGTTGCTGAGCTGCTGTAGATAAACTGCCGTGGCCTGGAAACGTCATCAAATTAGTTAGTGAAGGTGATAGCGTGGAAAACCAAGTTAAAATTAATGGGAAATATTAGGGGGGAGCATATTAAATTTTTGCTTTAAAACTTTATGCCTTTATACTCTCATTATACAGGGACTTTTCGAATCTGTATGGGAGAAAGCAGCGAAGGTATCTTTACTTCTGCGAAATATTCAGCTGTTTAATTTCCTTCGGCGCCACTGGGATTAGATTCCATTCGAAGATAAAAGAAAGAAGTGCTTGCAGCTTTTAAAAGCTTCCCCTCCCATTCTGTGACAAGTGTTCTTCAAACAATTCGTGCAATTGTTCCAATTCACACAGCGGACCTTTGCTGCGAGGAAAAAAAGGCTTACCACCTCCAATCAACCAAGAAAGCTTACACCATATTTCTCACCGCGCGCCGCATTACAACATTCAGAAAAGTGGAGAGTGTGTGGAGAAGGGGAGCAGGAGGCATCAAAAAGCCCTCCACAAAGAAAGGCTGGCAAAGCAGACCGGCATGAGGGAAGGAAGTAACTAGACCCATCGTGAGCAGAAACAAAAGGTACGGTCGGTACATT
>JXWZ01005343.1:0-13098 GCA_000956215.1 Anopheles farauti No. 4 | reverse complement strand
CTATCACCCGACCACCCAAGCGACGTACGCGCGCTGGATTTATTGGCCGGGAAGCGTGTGGGGAACGAACCGTGCGGCGTTGGTGTTGGAAAACCCCGGCGTCCACCCCCGTGCCGGAGCAGCCGCCGTTGGCGGGTTTCGATTCGCTAACGAGCAGAAAGGACGATGTCCTTTTGCGAGCTGCTCGGGTGAACGGATGGTGCGTGGAGAGCGGGGACGAACGGACTACGTAGAGTAGTCAAGTGTGTATATGTAGATGTTGATTTTTCTTTTCTCGCGGTGATGGCGCTGGCGGTGGATCCGTAATAAGATTGGCTCGTTTGGCTGGGCAGTGATGCTGGCAGCGGGCTCGGAGGGGACGCAATGCCAAGGCATAGGATAGAGAGCGAAAGTAAATTTAAATTGGATACGAAATACTTGAAAGTTTGCGTGCAACGCGGGCAATGCCTGGGGTGGGGAAGTTAGTGTGTGTGTGTGTGTGTGAGAGAGAGAAAGAGAAGAAGCACGCACAAGGACGACTAGAGCATAAAAATAAAAAAAAAACGAAAGCAGTCGGTAGGGAAAATAAGATTTTCACCCACCCTTTTTTACAGTGCGCGCTACGTGAAAGAGGATATTCGTGTACCCGCACACACATACACACTAACGCCCGCGCGTTTCCCTTCACTATAGGACAAGGATTTGACGTTAAGAAGTTCTTACTACGGGGAGGCAGCAACTGTGCGCCTGGAGCGAACTGCGGACGTGAGGCTGAGGAAGTAAAGTGAAAAGCTCAAGCATTTCCTGCCGAGCGACAGCGCACTTCTGCTTGCGTTGCTACTTTGCGTGCAGTAGAGGCTCGGCATGTCAAAGCAGAGACCAGTAATCGAATCTAAGTAGACCTAGTAGACGTGGAGATTTAATTCTAGGTTAGCTTAAGGGAAGCAATTTTTTAATTTTTTTTTTAAATAACAGCTGCATCACTGCAAATTCTTGAGAAACATTCTCATCGAAATACTGTTTATTTTCTATTCCAAAGCTTTGCAATTTTCTTTGCAATGACTTTCAACACTCTTTAGATTTGAAGGCTACTGAGACCTGTTTGTTTTGTCCCGTATTTATAATTAGTTTTTTTATGCTTTTGAGTCCCAAATGCAAACGTTTTTTTCTAATTTTCACTCTAATTACATAAATCGTTCTTTCAAATTTGTTCACAAATTGCATCTGTTTCTAACGTTGATTGTAATCGTCTTAGTAATGCATCTTAGATGAGGTTCGATTAGTTCATGCTGTTTAATATTCATTTTACATTCATTAGATGCTTTCAATATTGTATAAAATTCACTAATCGATTAAATTGTGATATTGAAAAATAACTGCTTAGCACCCGTGGTTATTCGTTTGAGACCTAATATTTGACTGTCAATTTGATTACAATTCATTTGTTAATACATGAGTTCATTCTGTTTATCCATAATTCATTCCTATTCTAACTTTTGACCCAATAAACAATTATGGCGTTCTAAGAACTATATACAATTCATTAAATATTAAAGAAATATGTTCATTTTTAAATAAAAAATGGAATAGGGTTGCGAATACTTCCATACACGTTTTCAAAGACTTAAAGACGGTAAAGACCACGGCAACGAAAAGACGGACGCGTCCGCGTTCCGCGGCAACGGCGAATACAGAAGACGCGCGACGAGACCCGTGCAAGATTCTGCGCACTCGTCTCCAGTGCCGGCTGGCGAAGGAGGCACTGGCACTTTTTTTTAAGTGTGTGTCTGTCTGTTTGTTTAATTACATCCGTGAAAGGGCCACGGACCGACTAGTCGTTCCCGTGGTGGCAGTCGTTTCGGTTGTGGTCCTCGGTGTGTTCAGATTCGAGACGTAGATTCGGCCGTGAGAGCCGTACCGAGAGGTCATTAGTTTTGTGCGACAAATCGAACGAGCGCGACAAACCATCGCCGCTAATCGGCCGAATAGGGAAATATTCAAATTTGGGCGCGCGGCGTGAGTTTCCTTTTCGTCTTTTTCCTTCCCGCCTTTGGACGATTCGCAACGCACCCCCAAGCCCGTGTGAGAAATGGCGACTGGTGACTGACGGTGGCGGCGTTTTAATGCTAATTTTGAACATCGTCTTTTTTAAACTAACTTCAAGTGGATAAATGGTACCCATACACACACACACACACACACACCCTCCGTTCTTCAGGGGTCGAAAGCATTTCGAACGGACATCGAAGCGGTGGTCGTTTAGATTTCTAAACCAAAAAAAAAAGCCCCGAGAAGGGAAGAAACCGCGTTCGCTTGGTGGCTTGGATTTGGCGGCTTTGGTGTTGGTGTCGATCTCGTCTTGCATTCTAATTACTCCCTCTCCCTCTCGTGGGTGATGATCGCACACGCGCGGCGGTGGTAGAGCGAAGTGTGAACCGGTAAATGTTTAGCTCAGCGCGACCGCAAGCAGCATCGGAATGCGGCCGTAATGGAACCTTCATCAATATCACGAAACCAACTGGACCGAGGAGCCGACGGGAGGAGTCCCAATTGAAGTTTCTCCCTTTTCCACCCGGAACGCTTCGGAGCCCGATGGGCGATGCCTCCGCGGTAACCTTAATACCCGGCCACGATTTTACCACCTTGTGCGTGTTTGCTACCCCTTTCCCGTCCCTGTCTCCCTCCCAGTCCGTCCCTGCGTGGTGAGAGATCTGGTTACGGGAATCATTTTTCAATTTCATCGCGCTAATGAATTAGTAAAACCAATAATCCGCGCTCCGCGTGGTCCGACCGGGGAACGCTTCGAGAAGGTACAGAACCGTGGTAGATAAGGAGAACGGGAAATGTTTGCTCGGTGTACGTGTGCGGGTTGTATGGGGTGGCCTGGTGGTCAGGCTTAAATTGATGGTGTTGGTGTTTGAACGCTCGTCTGTCCGTCTTCATCGGTGAGGGCTTTAAGACGGAGTTAATGCGAATGAATGGGCGCTTTCTTTCACGACTTGGGGGAAGAAATTATACCGAGCAAAGAAGGTACTACCTAGACAGGACTAGGAGTTTATATTATTTCGATAAAACGTATCTTCTGGAATAAGCGTTCTTGGTCTCTAAGTAATAAATAACAAAATAACAAACTTTCGAATTCAGAGCTCCGGTAACCTGTCCAATCTCATACCAAATGCCTAATTTGTGTGAACTATTACGTGAAAGTATAACGACTTTCTCAACAAACCCAACCCAGTCATGATTCTCACGAATTGGTGCCGGTTTGAAGGTCTCGGGATTGCATTCGCACGACGTAGATAAGTGTAATTCAACACGTCCTGTTTTTTTTGCACACTCAAACGCCTCTCCCCTGATGCCAGGCCACCGTTTATTTATCGTTCTTATCGCGCTGGACGACCAATATTGACGGAAAGCATGTTGGGCGCGAGAGTCTTTCTTCGGCGGGGCGCTAAACCCCGGGCGGTAAAGACACGTGCTAATCTTGTTCAGGGTCACCGCAGTGTCACATCCGGTTGCCGCGGCAACGCGTTATGGCAGCTCCGAAAACGGATCCAGCCGGTGATCCAAAGCCGGTGAGGCTCTGGCTTATTTTTACAGACCACCAAACTCCACAAAGACGAGCCCTCCAGGGCGGTTGGTTAGGGGTAATTTCCCTATCGCGATCATTCCACCACGGCGTGGAATATAAAGCGCATCAGAATCTTCAATCATTACCACACCACAATCGGCACACTGGAGCGGTGCGAGAGAGAGAGAGAGACAGCAAGATGGTAAGAACTACAATTTGATGGCTCATCGTGGTCCGCGCTTTATACGCCGGCACCGAGAAGACACTTCGCCAGACGCTTGAAGCTTGAAACGAGGGAATGAAAGCTCCCCGGCTGGGACATCTTATCCCCCACCGGGGATGCAGGGTGGTACAGGCCGATCCATTTTAATTCAATCTTTCACCCACTCCGCGGGCTCTCGACACTCTCGCCGCGGTTCGGGCTGGAAAGTGTGTGTGTGTGTGTGTGTGTAAGCTTAAACGAATCATCGATGCAAACACGTTTAAATCATTTCAACATGATGCCTTCTCCGCTTCCTTCTGGGTTGGGACGCTTGGATATTCATTATGGTACCCACCCGGCTCTCCAGGTGCTAGCGAGGAAGACCACAGGGTTCAAGTTCGTGTGCTTTGGTATGGGCTGGAATTCTCAACACCGCTAGACTACATCCCGTTTCTTCCTCCGGACACCTTCGTCAAAGGTAGAACGAGTTGTGTGCAGACACAGACTGGTCTCTCATTATCGCGGAGGGCAAAAGAGAGAGAGAGAGAGAGAGAGAGAGAGAGAGAGAGAGAGAGAGAGAGAGAGAGAGAGAGAGAGAGAGAGAGAGAGAGAGAGAGAGAGAGAGTAAGCGCGATTGGTCGTCTTAAGATTTCTCCAGTGTGTTTGTGTGACGGGTGTTTTTTTTTTTTTTTAATACACCTACATATTACCCTCCATCGAAACGTGCACGTAGCTTTATTTGTCTATGCTGTTAATATTCCCAACATGATTTATAAGCTGTTCCGTTTGCATATCTTCCACCGTCGGCGCGTTCGATTTTCCGTTTTCCACCGCCACCCGTACCGTTTACCAATTAGGCTTTCGTTAATGCCCGACGAGTGCTCGGGCCCGGTCCCGGGGCCCACCAGCTTGCCAAGCTAACATATTTTATCGCACATTTACGGCTCCGTCCGTCCGTTCAATCACACTCCGAAACAGACCAGCCCATTTATCGGGTGGCTTGGTGCGCCGTCGACGATGCCCGCCGTTGTTTGATTTAGCACTATTTATTAACGTCCTGCCAGCCGGTAGTGCGGCACCGGTGGCTCCAATTTGGTTCCATGTTTTCTTCTCCCCTCCCTCCAGGCAGCACTTTCATCTACTTCGCTAACGCGGTACTTTTCGCTGTTTTCTTTCGTACAATTTTTAGATAACACACTACCGAGCGAAGGATACAAAACGGTCGGCGCAGAGAGCCGAGGCACATTAAACGCACGTACGCGGGAAGATACGCGGTTCGACGGTGACGGGAGAGGGTCAGACTGGCTTTTTTTTTTGGACGACGGTGTGCGCCTTATTAAATCGAATTTGCTACCGTCAAATAGATCACTAACGCGAGTCGATTACGTAAAACAATCTCCCCAAGAGGCAGGAGTGATCGGGAGATGTTCGTTCGCAGTGCAGACGTCGACTAACGTCGGGAAGGGTGGAGCGTCCGGCGAGATTCGATGGCAGCACTTCCGGCAGGCTCGAACAAGCATGGCAGTAGCGATCGTAGCAGCGCGGCAATGAAGCGGACACAACTCCACCACCAGGTTGCAAGTAGTATTAACAACAGAAGCATCATCAGCAGCAGCAGCAGTAGTAGTAGCAGCAAACGGAACCGAAAACGGAGCGGCAACTATTACCATCCAGAACTCACCGACGAGGGCAATGGCCACCGGCAGACCACCATCTTGCGTACTCGTCATTCCTCGGTACAGCTGACCGGATGTGATCCGATATTTATGGCGCACGCTTAGAGTCGATTAGACGACCAGAGCACACGACGACTGACAACCGAAGAGAGCTACTAGTTGCTTCCTAGTGGCTGAGGAAGACAAAAGCGATACTAAGAGTGCTTGCTGCGTACGTAAGAGATAGAGAGATAAAGCGAGCGAGAGAAAGAGAGGGAAGTGAGAAAGAGCAAAAGAGGATGACACAGCCGAGCTACTATGTCAGCAAATATGCCGGTGAATTCTGCAAGCTGGTGGTGGAGGGTGACTTCAGCAAGGTCAAGTCGAAGTTCAAGGAGTTTGTGCTGGACTACCAGACGCCGGAGGATCTCAACACGCCGCTCCACCTGTCGATCATCGCGCAGCAGAACCGGAACGAGATCATCCAGTTCCTGGTCGAGTCCGGTGCGGACTGCGATCTGCGCAACTCGATGAACCTGACCGCGTCCGAGCTGGCGATCAATCTGAACTTCATCGACGTGACGAAGTTCATGCTGGCGGTGGAGTTCCGCAACCTGACCGACTACCGATGCTTCTACCGGTTGATACGGCGCGGTTCGGTGCCGCTGCTGCAGCTCTTCCTCGAGCTGAAGTCGTTCGACGTCCACCAGCAGATCGGGTACGTGTCGAGCGTGTGGCACGAGCTGTACGTGAAGAACGTGCCGCTGACGAAGAGCATGGAGAACTTTCTCGAGTACCAGCTGCAGAACTACAGCTACGGGTACCATCACCCACCGGCCCAGCGGCCCGACCGGGCCCGCTTCGATCGCGAGCTGGAGCAGCGGATCGAGCTGATCGTGGAGTACACGCGCTACCTGACCAAGCACTACGGTGCGACGGACAATCTGAACGACTACGACGACAAGTTCCTGCTGGCGATCAAGATCGTGTACGACAATCTGTTCTTCGTGCGGGAAAAGCGCGACCTGTGCGGGGCGGTCCCGGTGGACGAGTGCTGCCGGCTGCTGGCGGTGTTTTTGGCGATCTTCAAGAAGGCGCCCCACTACGAGGTGTACAAGCTGATACTGAACAAGCGGACCGTGCTGCGCTTCCTGGCGGCGGTCAGCGATGAGCTCGAGCGGATCAAGTGCGACGCGGCAGAAAACCGGACGCAGACGCGCTGGTCGAACGAGCTGTTTCTGTGGCTGGTGTGCTGCATTCGGGATGCGGCACCGGTCAAGTCGACCAAGGCGATAAACGCGCTCTGGCGCAAGAAGTGCGTGCTGAAGAAGAAGCTCATCTACTACGTGAAGGCGCGGCTAAAGGCGAACCCGGACCTGAACGCGATCCAGGCGCGGTACGTGAACAGTCTGTCCAAGGCGGAGCTGGAGGTGCTGCGGCAGGAGCTGCGGGCGAAGGAGTTCGTGGAGCTGACGCGGCTGACGGGGCGCAAGAATCGGGTGGTGTTTTGCCGGCTGCGCAAAACCTACGATCACGTGGTGCAGCTGTACGCGATCAAGAAGATTCTGCGCTATTTGGACGGTATCGCGCGCGTTCAGCTGCCCCAGTACCAGGTGTCGGGCGTGCTGGCGATCAAGCGCACGCTGCAGGTGATCGCCGAGACGGTGGCGAACACCCGCTTCCCGCCAGCGATCGCACGCAAGCTGGAGAGTGTGGTGAGCAAGATACTTCCGCTGAATCTGGACGTGGACGTGCGTGACTTTTACCAGCCGAACGTTACGCTGTACAAGCTGTGCTCGGACAAGCTGGAGAACGGTCGATTGCTGCCGTACGCGGAGGTCCAGTGTAGTCTGAAGTCGGTGCGGCGCTACTTCGCGTACGTGCACGATCTGAAGATGCTCGAGGCGTACAAATGCTACCTGGGGAACGTGCACCAGCTGAAGAACCATCGGCAGGTGGCGAGCTACAATCAGTACGTGGGCGACGCGAATCGAATGTACTTCGAAAACCACACCCTGGACGATCTCTACTTCGAGCTGGAGGATTGCATACGCGTGGTGGAGGAGCTGCAGGAAACGTTCAGCCAGCAGCAGGACGAGAAGATAAGCGATCTGCTGCGTTGCGTTTATGGGCCGCTGGCGCAGCGGTTCGAGTCGCTTACGAAGGGCGACGACACTGACGGGGATGGACGGGGCGCGCTCGCGTCGATCAGCGCCAACTTCAACACCACCATGCAGCTGTGCGGGACGGAGATCGAGATGGGCAAGGTGCGCCGGATCGTGGGTTCGTTTCTGGCCGAAAGCTACCCCAAGTACGACATCTGCAGCGACGAGCGGCTGCTGCTGCTGAGCCCGATCCTCCAGGAGCTGATGCATCTCTTCACGAACTATCTCTACCAGTACCAGATGGACGAGCGGGTGACGAAAAACTTCGTCACGATGATCGAGGTGCTGCACGTCGGCCGGTACATCGCCGTGGATCATTTCTTCCCAGAGCGCACGAAGTCGTTCGAAAGCTTGACGCACCAGAACTACACGAACGACATACTGAAGAAGTTCAACCTGCAGAACCTGAGCTCGATCGAGTTTGCCGTGCTGCACGAGCAGCTGTCGCAGAGCTACTACGACAACTGCTACAATCTGGACAAGAAGTACGCGGTGCTGACGATGTTCTTCAAGTCCACCAACCGGCAGGTGAACGATGCGATACTGAAGCGCAACAAGCGGATGGACCGGGAGGAGTTCCAATCGTTTCTGGATGCGAAGCTGAAGTTCATCGGGCAGTTTCTGCCCTGCAGCGACTTCAACGAGGTGACACAGTTCATCAACGAAGCGGCACCGCACGTGGAGTACGCGCTGGAGCACTGTCTGCTCGAGCTGTGCGAGATACTGACCGATCTCGGCGTCTTCCAGGACAATCAGTACGTGCTGAAGCTGCAGTCGGCGAACGTGAGCGGGCGCAACCTGCACAACTACCTGCGGCGGGATCCGCTCGAGTACGACATGCTGACGCTCACGCACAGCACCAAGGTGAAGGTGTTCCTGAACGGGCTCATCTTCAAGAGCAACGAGTTTAAGCTGTACCAACCGGCCGGCGGCCAGAAGGCGAACGCGGACGAGCTGCTGGCGATCCAGGAGAACCTCACCAACAACTACAAGATGCGGTGGAGTTGGGTCGAGCAGCAGGAGCGACTGTTCAAGTCGGTCGAAACGATCGACCTGAAGCTGCTGCAGGCCCTGACGCCCGATTACGCCGACATCCGCGGGATGCGGCTGGGGGTGCTGTGTGACGGTACGCCCTCGACCGAGTACGAGATCATCGACCACACGATACGCAACAATCTGAAGCAGATGATCGACTACCTGTCGGAGGAGCTGCAGGCGATCTCGTACGAGCGGAAGCAGTTCTTCCAGTACGTGCTGGTGCGCAGCTCGAACTCGCTGTTCATCGACGCCCACTTCAGCCTAACGACGGTGCAGGAGCGGCAGGCGACGATCCTCTTCATGGCGCTGTACTTCCGCGCGTACGACATCTTTCTCGAGTGCGTGAAGCGCTTCGAGCTGACGGTGAACCTCGGCAAGATCATCAAGTACCTCAACGTGGAGTTCATCGAGAAGATTGCGAAGCAGATGAAGGACATCAGCTGGAACTGTCAGGACGCGAACGGCACGACGGTGCTGGATCAGTGCGTAGCGAAGGGCGATCTGGCCGCGGTGAAGAAGCTGATCAAGCTCGGTGTGGATATCTGCTCGCAGACGGCGGACGGAACGTCCGCGTTGCACCGTGCGTGCAGTTTGGGTCACACGGAGATCGCTCGGTTGCTCGTGAAGCACCACGTTCCACTGGCCTCGCTGAGTGGAACGGATCGGCTGCCGCTACACTACGCCATACAGTACCACGAGAACGAGCTGCTGGAAGTGCTGTGCAGTGAGGAGATCGACGTCGACTCGGACAAGCAGCGGTTGGTGAAGCGTGCGATCCAGTACGGAAACTTGGAGGCATTGAAATTCCTGCTCGACACACGGCAGGCCAAGGTGTCGGTGGTGGATTCGCGCCAAAACACGCTCGTACATCTGTGCGCGAGCTACGGACGGTTGGACATGGTGAAGTATCTCTTCGACCGCCATCAGACCGCTCTGGGCGATGAGGATCTAGTGAATCGGCGAAATTCCAGCTCGAAAACGGCTCTACACATTGCGGTGCAGCAGAAACACACCCGTATGGTTGCGTTCCTGCTCGAGCGTGGTGTCGATGCGACACCGGTGGACGATACGGGCCGCACGGCGTACGATTGGGCCGTGCAGGAGAACAGCGTGCGGATCATGAAGACATTCGCGAGGCATCGTCCAAAGCAGCGCTCGATTGCAAGCACGCATCATCCGCTCACGGTCGCAATCGAGCAGCGAAACATCCGCACGCTCAGGTTCCTGTTGCGCAGCGGGTGCAGCTTCACCGGCGAGTCGCTCTGTCTGATCAAAGCCGTCTACACCCGGTCGCTGGAGATGGTGCGCTTTGTGGTGGAACACTGCAAGCCGGCCCTGCTGCTGCGCGATCCATACGATAGCACCCCGCTGCACGTTGCGATCGCGATCGATTGCAACGAAATCGCCGCTTTTCTCATCGAATCCGGCACGGATGTCAATGCGAGCAGTAAGTTCGGCGACACTCCGCTGCATGTGGCCGCCCGGCACGGAAATATCGTGGCCGCCCGCATGCTCATCCTCAAGTACGCGGCGATCGACGAACGCAACGCGTCCGGCTTGACGCCGCTCATGCAGGCGATGTACTCCCGCAACCTGGACATCATGAAGCTGCTGATCGGTGCCGGTGCCAACATCGACCTGCTGAAGCTCCATCTGGCCGAGATCGAGCAGCTCGCGAACCTGCCCGCCATCCACATGTTCGTCGACCACTACGGGCTGCTGGAGTTTCTCGTCCTGCAGCTGCAGTACGATCCGAACGTGCGGGACGCCCGGAACCAGCAGAGCCTGCTGCACAAGGCGTGCTACGCGAACAACCTGCAGATCGTGCAGTTTCTAGTCGACTGGTGCCGGTTGCAGACGGAGCAGCAGGACGGCAACGGCCGGACGCCGCTGGCCATCGCGAACGAGTGCAAGAACTACGAGGTGGCGGAGTTTCTGCGCAGCAAGAAGAGGAAAAAGTCGCAGATCGCTCCGCAGCGATACTTCGATCCGGCGGCGGGCATGATGTAGACGTCCACGGTTCCAGCAGCGTCGTACCGTGCTGCATTCAACTCCAAACCCCAGTGATTTCAACCGCAACCCGAAATGTCCCCGCCGTTCTGCTCTGCGATTGGAGAGGAAATAATGCAATGGAACAAACGGTGTCTGGAGAATGAAACGAAGTTAAGCACTGTGTGCTGCGCGATAGAAGCAAAAGTGAAACCTCCTCTCACCAGAAGCAGAACGGTGGCGACGCATTCGTTGCGCTAGGAATGCGAACGTTTTGGCAAAGAGCTTCGCAAACAAAGTTCCTCAAAGAAAGGTCCACCGCCCGTTGAGTGAGTCCAGGTTTCCAGGTCCAGGAAAATGCAAGCGTAGACACCGATCAAAGAGAGTGCTGGATTTGTGGAGACGAGATATTTTAGTCTCCACGACTCTCCACGCTGCACCGATAAGATAGGTCTCCACGTTGCATTGGCTCCAGGATTGAGACCTGGAACACACTACTGATGTGAAACCAAACTCTGAGTGAAAGCACAGCTTATCCCCCCCCTACGCTATTTGGAAAGATTCTATTCGTACTGAAATGTTCGTAACGATCTTTTTTTTTTTTTTTACCGTGCTCCACACGGTCCGGAAATGCTGTTCTAGTCAGTGTGCTGCTTTTGGTTCTGCGTTCCGGATACGTCGGCGTTCGCGTGCGAAAACTTCTTTTTCCGACAGGATGCAAACTTTAAGTCTTGCGTCCCGTGTATCCCAGCTCCCGCACGGTTCAGTACGCACTGTAGAACAAACCCTCACGCTGGGGATACACACTCGCAAAGAAAATTTTAAACAAACCCTTTGGTCAGTGGCACGCTGGACGGTACGTGATTTTAATCGTAAAAGATGTGTGATTTTAGCTCCGCTTAATTACTTCGCGTGCACGGAACGAATGGTCGTTGGCTGCCGGATGTGGAAGCCTGTACCGGGCGGAGTTTGAATCACGTGATGGAATCGTGTCCCGCACCATCGGGAGCTAAACTTAGCGCTTAAACAACCATATGGTATTGTATGTGTGTGTTTATGTACTTGCATGTGCTACTACTTGGTGTCTGTTTCCGTAGGACATATACATATATAAATATACGATTAACGATGATAAGAGAGACCGCATATTGCATCACAGAGCCCGCGCGGATGTAACAGAGGAGAGAGACTCACATTTACCTAGCGACATAAGATAAAATCTTTTACTGTACCTTTTTAAGTAACGAAACCTCGCATATTCCTTCACACCCGGCATGCGGCGCTTCTCGCCAGTTGCAGCTACGTTCACTGCTCGTTCACTGGGCTCACGAGAAGCAAACACATTCCAAACATTCCCCTGGCTTCCTGGAAGATATCGGTGCTTCGGGGACTCGAGATGGCGATGCAGCAGCAGCAGCAGCAGCAGCGTTTAGTTATAGAGTTGAGTAAAACGTGAAAAGAAACTAATAACCTCGCATTTATTACACGATTACAAAACTACCATTAAAATATATATTATATACACCGAATCGAGACGGAGGAGCTGCTCGCCACGACGTCCCATCTCGCTCTCCGCGGACGTATCGTATCTCCATACCGGATGTTAGTATCTCCTCCCATGGAACCGGAACTTGCGCGAAGGTGTTCGAGCAGACAGAAACACACACGAGCGGGAAGCGTTTGCAGACGGGTTGAAGCAAATAAAAACTACTAAACTAAGGACTAAACAAATCCAGCGTGTGAACAGCGTGTTGGCACTAGCCAGGCAAACGAGAACGTAAATTATTTATTAGGTAGACACTCGTTATGCATGCACCAAATTTAATATAATATATTAAATGGCAATGCAGAGCAGGCGAAGTACGTGTGAGGACGGGTGCGCAAACCGGACGGAAGCGGCAAGAAGGTTAGGACAAATGTGTTGGTTGGTGTACGACGCTAAACGCTAATAAATGCTACGGATAATCCTAGATTGTATGCCGAGATGATTGCAAAATTATCGACGCTGTAAAAGAAACCTCGCATGGTTGATGAAAACGTAAGACGACATACATATATAGCAGATACATATAGAAGTGTAAGACAGACGGTAACGAAACGGTGTATTTGTCCAGAAACTCGCAAATCACGCAACAAACAAATCGCCATCCCTCGCATAGTATATAAGGAAAAGCATGGTAGAACGGATTGAAGGTGGAGAGGAAACATATGACTATGGAAACATAGAATATCAGTACCGCAGAACAAAAGAAAAAGAAAAAAAACACAAGCATAACATGATATCAAAACACAATGTGGGTGAAAAGAGCGGAAGAAACCCTCTCTCTTCCAGCCCGATTACTATCTGTTCAATGTCTAATACACTAGAAAATTCAAAACTTCTGCAGAGAAGACAAGGGACGAAGAAGAGGCGGGAAAAGAACGAAATGCACTATTCACCCGTGTGCAAGCTCCAGTGGCAGATGCAGAGCATATCCTCTTGCAAGGGATGCAAAAAAC
>JXWZ01005340.1:0-22803 GCA_000956215.1 Anopheles farauti No. 4 | reverse complement strand
CCACGCGGTCACTTGGGTATGACGAGTAGCACAGTTAAACATAAAAATAGAACCATGCATCCAAGGGTGGAAAAGGATGGATGGAGAGCGGGTGGTTTTTTTTTATAACCTTTTCCAATTCCCTCCCCCAAAAAACGTGCGGAGGGAATTCAACAACGGTTTTTGCCAAGCAAATGAATCCAGTCCCCAGTTCCGAGTGCTCCTGTGATCTTCTCGTATTTTACCCTGACGTCAAAAGTACTCGCTTCCGATCGAAGGTGCGGAATTTTTAATTCGATATCGGTGAGTTTCGACACAAACGTACACCAAACGGTGGCTAATGAATATGCAACCATGTGGTTGCTGCTTTCAGTTCTGTTGGCCCTTCGCAGGCAGGTGGTTAGAGACCTTCTTATCGGATCTTGTGCACCCGCCGGACGGTTTGAACGACGTACTTTCGAGCAATTATGATTTATTTTATTGCAATCGGCAACACTATAATCGGCAACAAGTGGCTCAAGGGCACGGCGTGCACTGGTAGTGGCAGTGTGTTTGGAAGGTGGCGGTGATTCTCTTCAATTAACGGGCCATATCTTTCAATTGACAGCGTCAGCGGGGTTGCCCAGTGCCGAGCGATTTCGTCAACTTCCGCGGCCAATTAAATCTGATTACTGCCAGCAATAAATTTAATTAACATTTTTGTTCACTCAATCTGCCTCCGATTCGTTGCCTCTCTCCTTGGCGCACACCCTTCCCTCTGTGGTCAGTAATGAGCCGCATGGGAAAAAAGAAGCAAAGAGCATGATGCAAAGTTTGAGCTCCCGCAAGGAAAACCGGTAGCGAAGAAACTTGGCCGGCCAGTTTTCGGGTCAAAGCGCATAAATCAACAACAGCAGTGGCAGCAACAACAAAAAAGTTGCCAACCGAAGTGAAAAATCGTTTCACTCAGCCCTCCTCAACTGAGTTCGATGTGGTGAGATCGAACCATTGAGGAAGGAGGAGGTGGAGGGAAGGCATGTTCATCAAAAGGGTCCGATGAGGTTGGGTGCTAAAGACGGAGAAATAAAGAGCGTGCGAAGGAGTTTTGGGCCCGCATTTGGCGTTCTTTGTAAAGCGTTCGATGTTCGTACGCTTTGGCAGGAAGAAGCTTTCCCGGGCGAGAAAGACAAATAAGCCTTTAATCAAAAGTTTCCAGCAAAGCGTGCCATCGGAGGGTCCATTTGTTGGTGTGTGGGTGTGCGGATGTGTGCGGTGAATGCGTTGCTGTTCGGTAATATTTCGTCAAACATGCAGTCGGGGGTTGAAGTGCATTGAAGTTCATCTCAAATACGTTGTTCCTTATGCAGAGAATAGTTTTTAGGAATCGACTTACCTACTCCGGTTTGTTTTGAATCTTATAAAATTTTTCAAAAATAATTTATGCATCAGAAGTAACTACAGATGGGTGAAACGTTTTCATGAATATTTTCGAGTGGAATTTCCTATAACGGCTAAGAAAGTAGTTTTAGACACTAATGGAATCAAAGAATCCTTTATGTAAAAAACGGGTTTAGCGATGTGCTTGTTTTCTGTTGTTTTCAACAATGCCAGATGTGTCTTAACATTTCAAACCAGTCGGACTTTGGACTCGTTGAAATTGCATATGCATCCTTGCCTCGCCCTGTAGCCAAAGAACGGAACGGAAGGTGTTGACATCGAAATTCGGCACTTAATTCCGTGTGCAGACTAGGTTCGTTTGCACGTAACAAGATATCGGCACAGCAAGCAAAACGGCATCGTTAGCGCATACCCCGAAGGAAAAAAAAAAGTATGAAAAAAGCATAATGAACGTTTGCAGTCCGATGGTCCTGTCCGCCGCAATTACACACACGCACACAAAACAAAAACAAACCCACACACATACACACATGCGCAGCAAACCCGTGTCTTTTGTAATCTAGAAGGGGTTGAGAAAAGAGGCGGCCGCCTCCTTCGGCAAGCGAAAACAACCACCGAGAAAAAGCGAGTGTGACAGCACAAAAAAAAGGGCAGCAGCATTCCACCCATCCGCTGCTACTCTGTGTGTGTGTGTGTTTTCCGTTCATTATGCAAAATACCATGCAAATTTGTTATTTTAATGCTGATGTATACAATGAGTCCTCGATAATGGAGGTGCAACCGTGGGGCGGCCAAAGGTGCACATGACCACCCCGAAGCGAGCGCCACGCCACGGTGGTGGTACTTAAAAAGGAGTGCAAATAAGACTTGCGCCATACCATGCGCCTTCGCTCTATCTCGCGCACACCCTATCTCGCCGCTCGCCGTCGTTCCGGACGCTCCGGGAACCTGCGGGAAAAGCTCTCCGTGAACCAGTTTTTCCACCCAGCTGCTGCTGAGCTGGACTGGGATGGGCTGGGCTGGGTGACTCCCGCTGCCAGTCGTTGCTCGATACAACGCAAGCATGGGAAACTAACAACTGTGATAATGATGTACGAAACGGTTTCCTCGTTGTTGTTTTTATGTGTGTTTTTTCTCTCCTTTCTCTCTTCTACGTCGAAACATCGAAAGTGCACGCTTTACGTAATGCTTCGTGTGCAGTTCGTTTCGATTCCTTGAGCTTGAGCCCAGTCACGTGGGATGATGGGGAGAAGAATTTCGGTGTAGAGTTGTCTAATAACTGATTGATAACAAAATGGAGTGGGTGTCCATATTTCGCTGCGTTCTTGTGCGATTCCTGCAATATTCGTGCATTGACTTGTTTTTTTTTCGCATCCTGTGGATTATCCGTGTGAAAGGGTCATTCGATGGAGAGAAGAGTGGCACGGATATGAGTCACCAGGATCGACTGACCGACCGACCAGCACGTCCACCACCTCCTGGCCATCATTATTAGCTGAACTTTACTCATTTGTCATTTTGATTCCGTTTTTAAAACCCAACCCCTATCCTCCTCCTTCTCATCAGGGTTCGGTTTAAAATTCTAGTTCCTTTTTCCACACACTCCTGCGCCACATAATTACCGGTCTGGCACCACCGGTTTGTCCGTTCGTCTGCGTTGTATTACCGTGTGGGTGGATTATTTTTTGCTTCATTCGCTTCTTCCTTCCTTCTTTTTGCTGCTTTGTTTTGGCTCTGGTCGTTCTTCGTCGGTCGCATAAATCGGCGGGGCCGGCGCGCACTCGCGGCACCCGGGGAAATAGGTATGTTGAGCAGCCCATTTTTGCAGACAAACATGAATAAATTATTAACATTAGCGTGTCGCATTTTGTTGAATTTATAATATCATTAACGACGACGACGGCACAGGTGGAGAGCAGTGGGGAGGTGGTGATGGGTGGGGAGCAAAATGAAGCATAAAACCAGAAGGAGTCATCACGCTCACACAGAAGGAGGAAAGGTGGCGGTCACCCCATTCATCCGACGAATGGCCGGTAAATGTGTGTGACTAATTTTTCGCATTTATTTCAATATGACTTCACATTTCTCTTGCACCTCCGCGTAGACGTGTTCTCCCTCACCGGGCGTTCACCGGCGAGCCATTCGGAACGATGGGATTAACGATTTTTTTTAATGTTGTTACCTCAATCACACACACACACACACACACACACACACACACACACACACACACACACAGAGGCACAAGGCACAAATAGTCGAAACGGTTTCGCAAACCCAGACAAAAACATCATCCGCGCGCATCGAGCGTGCGCGCGCGACCGGCGCGGAGACATACATTTATCATATTTATGCAAATAGGATGAAATGTTCGAGACACTTCAGGAGTTGTATGTTGCAAAATATGATCCTAAAGTCGGACGGCCAGTCGACGGTGTGGCCGTGTGCCCGTGACGATGTAGCAAAAGCGTCGAGCTTCGATTCTTTCGCTGCAAACGACCGTTTTGATGCCGTTTGGCTGCCTGATGGTAATGGTTTCTCCGTTACCCGACCAAAGGCACTATAAGTGTAGCAGCATTCTTTATGTGTCAGATGGGGCGATGTGTTTTTTTTCCTTCGTCTTGCTCGCGTTGAGTTATTAATGTTTGATGGCAATCGTGTACCATCGCTGTCGTTGTCACACTCAGCGGCACAAAAAGCACAAACGGCGTGGCGAGGAAAACACTGACCGACCGCGATCGCAGCAGCCTGCGAATGGGGCAACCATCGTTAGCGACGGTTCAAACTTACACGACTCTTTACAAAAACCAACTTTCAAAAAGGGTAATTGGTTGCTTTGACCTGTTCTGGGCGACACCCTTCCACTCCGTTTGGATGTTGTTGAATCGATGAAGCCATCTAAAGTAGCATAATGTATGATGATCTACGCTCGTTCTGGTTCATTCTTGACCCGGGTCTCTGCATAATAATACATCCCATCCAATAGCCTTAGGTAGCCGTTTCGTCATAAATTATGCTCATTGCACAGGGGCATGGCGCGCTTTAAGCAAAGGATATGAATTAAATGCTACTCCGGCTAAATTGAAAAGATAAGAACAGACAACTAATTGAAAATAGCCTTTCACCCAGCCTAATCTAAATTGGAAATGTCCGCCGTCGCTGCAAAGCGAGCGTGAGTGAGAGAGAAGAGAGAGAGAGAGAAAGAGAGGGGGAGAGAGAGAGAGAGAAAGTGAGATGCGTGACATTGATTTATCACTCGTCCCATTTGTTCTTCCGGGGGCAGCTGGACATCCGTCCAAGGCCGTCTTTTCGTTGTGTTTTCCTGCTCGTTCGAAGCAAAGTTCGAACCAACCGCGGTGAACTGTTCGAGATGCTGCTGCCTCACCGCCGGGACACTTATTTTGCACACACATATTTGCACTCGCAACCATTCTTCTTCCATCCAGCAGTATTGTTGCCGTTAGCAACCGTTAGCGTCCATGGCTTTGGTGACTTGATTGAAGCTGAAACGGGGTTGACATCATTAGAGTTGCTGGCTCGTAGGATTTACTTTAGTCAGCATCCACCACACTAAACTCACGGATCGCGACCGGGGCGGGTGCGGCATGCTACACACACTCTAACACACTCACAAAAATTGCACTGCATACCCCTGCATACTTCTTACGATGCCGGAATGAACACATATTGCCTCGACACATTGTTGATGAAGTTTCGTGAGCGTTCTAATCCAAATTCAATTTGCATATCATCAACCTTCTGGTCACAAGGATGTTCATGCTCATGATAATCATAAAAGTTGTGCCCTCGTGTGTATGTTAGTACACACCGGAAGCTTTTGCTATCGATGTGTGTGTGTGTGTGTGCGTATGCGTGTGTGCGTGTGAGTTCCTGAATTGCATACGATCGAGGCTTTAGGAATGTCTTTTTCGGTTGTCGTATAGGACGGGAACCTTCCGGTTGCTAAGGAGAGCAGTCGTTACACTCACATCAGTACGTATTAAAATTCCTGCGTGAGTCTTCCCACTTTGGAGCATCGTACTCGTCCTCCGAACAGATTAGTGTGATTGAAACGAGCTTATGAATAATGTGCAACAATAGCCGGCCCGGCTTTATTATGATATGTTTTTATTCGTCCCGCATTCCACCGCAACGCCCGATCGAACCGGGGAAGCATCCGCAGTTCAGTGGCAGTTGGGTGGAGTATGAGAAAGGTCAGCTGTAGAGCGAAGTGCAGTAAAAAAAACTAAAAACAGGCAGTAAGGAACCCCATCCCATCGCTCTGCGGCAGTGAACACATTTATTACACCGACAACGAGCTTGAAAAGTTTGCCACCGTACATGAATAATGGAGGCACAGGGAGCAGTCGCTTCGCGCGCGCGTGTGTGTGGGTGTGTGTGTGTGTGTGTGTATGTGTTTTTTAATTCTGTGCTCTTGTCGAGATCGTTTCGGTTTTTGCAGTGGCAAAAAGACGCACGGGTCGACCGGAATCATGTATCCGCAGCGCCCGCTAATCCGTAGAATGAAGCTGCTTTCCCTGCTACTCCCGCGACCCGCTGGCATGACAAACGAACGGCTCAACATTGTGTGTTAGCTTCAACTTCTTACCGCTTCATAGCAAATCATAAAGTGTTGGGGCGCGTTCAGCAAAGGTGAAAGCATCATCTCCCTCATCCACGGCGAACATGGTTATTCCGCGTGTGCAAGACGCAACCGGCGGCACCGGCTAACTACTCCCTGGCCGTTAATTAGGGTGCAAAAACAAGCGAAATACTTTTGAAAAATGCCAAAGTGCCGTTGTCGAAAAAGGAGTTAATTATACGACAAACAAGATCTGGCATTTCTACATTCCGGCGGCATCGTAGCAGTCTTTGCAGGTTGGAGAAGAAGTAAGAAACATCACGATGAGAACTTTGTTCAAACCGGCGGTGAGTGAAGAGTGCCGAAACAGGTCGCCTCGAACGGGTGGCAAAGTGTGCGTTATCGTAAAAATAATACTTCCAGGTGTATCATAATGTGCGGAACCCCATTTCGCAAAAAGGGGCGATGGATTCTGTGCCCCCATCTTTCCCGGGGCACTGTCGATGGTTATTAAAATTGCCGCATTAGCTCTGTGTGTGTGGGTGTGTGTTGCTTACACTCCTGAATGTTGATGTTCATGTAGCTCAACGCCGAGTTTGTTTCGTCTTTTGTGTTAATGCCTCATAGCTTCGTTACAAAACAACAACTTTCCTCCTGTAACTGGTGAACATGCGTTTCAACTTCCGAATCCGCACTCAGCTATGCGGAAAAATATTTTAAACACTCGCACACAATTTCCCTCCGTTACTCTCACCTACCACTACAAAATGGCCCATGGTAGTCGTATAATTTATAGTTCAACAAATTTTTCCCCGCAAGAGGTCTGGTCGGTTTGCCGTACGGAAGGGTAATCGAAATTGAATGGATTCATTGAAAATCATGCCCTCCTGATCCGCCGATCCGAAGTTCATAATTTGTGATTTATGGTAAATACAGAGAGTATCGTTTTTAATAATCCGAGTGCGTTCGTCCTGCGGTTGCGATCGGAACGGAACCACCAGCAGGACAACCCACCCTCTGTCACCATTGGGCTCCAGCTGCTGCTGCTGTTGCTCGAAGCTTTTATTCGATTAACTGATTGACGGGACAAGTAAGGCAATCGAGACGCCCGTTTCTTAAACCTCGAACACAGCACATTATTACTCGCGCGCCCTTTCCCATCCCCTTCCGGTTTCGGGTTGCCCACGGAGTTCAGTGTGAGAAACTGGTAGTTCGGCTCGTATAGATATAGTTGTTGGCAGAGAGTAACAAAAAACGAAACGAGAAAAAAACAACAAACCCTCCCACAGTAAAGAAACAAAATGCAGGAAGTGGCAACGAAACGAGCTGGCCACAAAATATTCATAAATTATGAAACTTTTCTTATACTCTTACGATTTGCTTCCCGGTCCTACTTGTGTGCGTGTGTTTGTTCGTGGACTCAGACGATAAACCTTTTTCCAGCTGGTTTGAGTGGCGTTGGTTCGGTTTCGGCAACGACTTGCCTCTGCCTCGGGATATTTTAATCATTCGCCATGCTGTTACTTGAGACAAAACCTCAGCGCATTTATGAAACGTATGCCAAGCGAACGCAACGGGAAGAGCGAGAGACAAGGTAGCACGTTTACAAAACGTTTACAAAAAAAAACAACAAACACACACACTAACTATGCACGAAATGTGCGTACACATTTTCCCTAATTTCCCATCCGTGTACGGTCATAACTTTCAATTTCGTGGTATAGCATTTCCATACCGTGCGGCTTTTAGATGGTTCGTTCTGAGGCGCTCGTTAATATTCATAAACCTCGCCAACGCCGACTGTGTGCGTAGGTGCGCGTTACTCTACAATAGTTTCACGTTACAGCAGCCTTCCAGGCCGGGCTACTGCGATGTGTGTTGTGCTTGTTATCGACATTGGCGGCATTGGACGCCGCCCTGACGAGCGCTGCCCCAGCTTCAATCAACTAGCCATAGCTCATTTCCATGGCAACAACACCATGGCGTATCGGGCGTGCGGGCGTTCGCGTGGCAAGCGTTTTGTTTCATTTTATCTACACAAATCGTGTTTTCGGGAGGCCATTTAGATAAAGAACCCTCCACCCCATTCCCCACAATCTCGCCTGCTGTTGCGGTGGAAATACCCGCGTGCAGTGTGGAAAAATAGAATATTTGTGTATGTGTGCGTGTGTGTTTCTACTTCTTGCCCTTTCACGGTGGCGAACCTGCTTAATCACATGCCGCTGGTATTAATGCGTCACAGGTTGTCACAATCGGTACCTGGCCAGCTGTTGATGTGTCGAAGAATTTTTCCCACTTACTCACTTTTTTTTTGAGGCCGTCACAGTTAATTGCCGTCCGGTCACGGGTATATCAGCAGATAATTAATGAATCACTGCAGTCCACACGCACCCACACACACACACATACACATGCGCAAAGATGGCCGTAAACCAAGCACTTGTGTTCACCCACGTTGCATAAGTGAAGGATCAGGGAGTTCAAAGCAAAAATTCCTTCGCTAACCAACTGAGTAAACCAATTTTGCCTCCCGCGCCCTCCTACGACACGGAGTAAAAGGATTGCTCGTTGTTGCGGTAAGGACGCCTTTTGAACTTGACGTGTCCGTGTCCTTTGCCTGCTATCTATTCTTTTGCGCTCCATCATTGCCATTGGCCGCCAGCGGGGTTTTGTTCTTTTAGATAACCCTCATGATAGGGAATGGACTGTGTATCATGTCTCGTGACTATGCTTCCCAAACCTACCGACCGAGCGACCGTCCGAACGACCGACCGACCGACCGACCGACCGACCGACCGACCGACCGACCGACCGACAGACCAACAACTCTACAGTATGGTCATACTCCATCGCACTTCTGGCCAGTGAGTAAGAGATGTCCGATGTATTTTTTGTTTGGGTCTTTTAGTTTTATCCTTTTAGACACACTCGCCGTGATGAGCACGAGAGAAGTTGTTTGTTCCACTTTAAAGACACATTCGGTTGGGCTGTCAGGGTTGAGCGATTGACAAAAACAAAAAAAAATGAAAAACATGTGAAAGAAAAATGAAAGCCACTCCACCCCTTGAAGCTTGATGGACCGTGCTGTAATCGGTTCGGTTAAAAGCACGCAGCCAGCCCATCAAGCGGCACGAATCAATTTGCACGGCTTTTTAGCTCTTCTAGCTTCACATCAGGCTCGGCCACACATCATCCCACACGCATTGGCAAGGATATAATAGTGGAAGGCTGGCAGTTGCGCCCTCGGCCGTCACACTGGTGTGGCAAGTCTCGTCTCGGGAGGCATTCGGCTGGTTGGTTCCTTTGATTTATTTCACCAGACGCAACCACCGCAGAGGTAGGGAAGGTTGGTACGCTACGGACGCAGCCACTGCAACGCAATCCCTCCCCCACCTGTTTGGCTCTGGCGAGCGAACGGAGACGAAACGTAACGGAACCTAAGGCGTGCTAACAGAATTTGATAACGATGAGATACCGTGGCGGGGGATATAGCACAAAACCTATGGATAAAGCAAATGAAGAGTACCAAGATAAATGAGGGTGATAAATCATAAACTTGTTCGACGGTTTATCAAATTTATCATAAAATATGAGAAAAACTTTTGTGGCAGAAGGTGGAAAATGTACGGCATATACATTTGGCCCATCTTGTTTCGCTTCACCTGCACTACCCCATCACCATGCACACGGTAGCGCATTGTGAAATATTCCTACACATTACCAACTTTGGCAAGTTTTCGTAAATCTCATCTCCGTGTAAGTGCCACAGGTACGCGTCACCGTCGTCCTATTTGAAGTTTTCCTACGCGTCGCGTAGGTGTCTTTTTGGAGGCGGGAGCTTACGAGCTTTGCTCTGTGAAATGCAAGCAAAAACTTAAAAAAAAGAAGCAATTTGAAACATGCTGACCACGCACTGGGTAGAAAGGTTTCGTTTTAATATCTAAAAATAGGGAATAGCACTCACATTTTCCCTATCTCCCCGAGCATATGCGTTAAACGGCTTTTATATGCTAGAATCAACAATTATACCCACCGAAGGGTTTTCTGCGTGATATATGCTTATTTTTTCTCTCTTTGTTGTTGAACGTTAAAAGGTCGTTTTGTATGGCAAAAAATCATACGAAACCGAGTTTTCTTTTTTTTTACGGCCTGGGATGATTTGGAAAGTAAATGTCTTCCCTGTCCTTCTGTCAGTTCCCTCAGGCCACCGAGCGTGCGATGCAAATACTCTCAATCGGCTTCCGCCTTTCCCAGTGAGTCAAATAAATAAATATGGATCGATTGTATCGCATCATCGTCGTGTCGTGTCGTGCCATGTCTGGCATTGGCAGCGTCGATCTAGTTGGCGTCGTTCGTAAATGGCGTCACTTAGTAGCGCTGTGCGGTGCTGGCGCCTCAGCACCGGAATCAACAAGTGCAAACTTTCTTCGCGCTTTTTCCTTCGCTGGTAGGCGAGTATGTTGGGGCGACTTTTCTCCCTCCCAGGCGCTAGCAGTGTACCGGTTGCAGTACGAGGAGCAGCAGTACGTCAGGAGTCACTAGTTCGTCAAACAAATTCGACTTCAACGATGGCATCACCACCACCGGCACCACCAAATGCCACCAAGTGCCCACACAGCAAGCGACGATTTCATCACGCAGTTTCTGTTTACTTCTGGATACTTTCGACACACAGCCAAAGGGATGTTTACGAAATGTACACAAAAACTCAACACGCGCTACGCAAGCCACGCATACTGCTGGTGGCCCGGGGATAGGGAAAGAGCAAGATCTGTTTTCTTATGCTTTTGATAAGCGTTTTTCTGTTACATTACCGTAAGCCCAGCCAGCTTTGGCAGCTTCGTGATGTGCCAGCGCCACCGCCACCAGCTCGTCCATTGTTTGCCAAGCCGATGGGGATGGACGCCTGAGATGGGAGGGGGACCGAAAGCGATCAATACGAGCATCGTTAGGAAAACTCCTCTCCCCTCCCTCGTCGTTTTCACCGGATGGAGGACAGGACTCAGGACTCAGCGTCCGAGGCTCCCCCTGGAGTAGGAGAATTCGAGAGTCAAAGGAAAACCGTGTTAATATCGGATATTGAACTATAATCCGGAAATTGAATTATTCCGCTTCGCATTCATTTTCTACCCCATTTGAATTCCTGGCCATCTCTTTCGGGTTGCGAGCTCTGCCGTGGTTTACGTGTGGAACCAGCTGCGTCACTAAGACTGCGACTGGACCTGTTTTATCTATGTCGCTCTTTTTAATACTATATTCATGTATTACATGCCGCACACACAGACGCTTCGTTCGAATGTTCGTTGTTGCCGAATTCCCAAAGGCTTCCCTGCACCCTCTCTCTCCCTCCCACCCGGCACGCTGTGGCAATAGCCACATATTCTGGACGATATCCTCCAACGCCATATGAAGAGGGAGAATTCACTACACAAACGTGACAGAATTGGCACCGCGTGGTGGGGTCAATAATGAAATGGATCTTTTTACGACGCTTCCAAGACGCGGCGCGGTACACGATGATGCACTAAACCTAGTACAGTACAGTTTGTCGTCTGTTCATCCTCATGGTGCTCACAAGTCAATACAATCATACATTTTTAAAACTTCCCATTCCTTTCTGGGATCTGCCCGATGGGTACGCGCTTGAGATTTGGAAAATTATCATCATCCTAAGCAAAAACGCTCGCCCATCCGAGCGGGAGTGGCGAATTCTACAGCATAAACACACATATGAAGCAATCAACAACCGAACCGAGGGAAGAAAGCACATCTAACACGCTTGCTCAGATCGTCGTCCTGACTGACTAGGAGAGTCGAATTATAATTTTGTCATATTCATGCAAACGAACCACAGCAGGCTGGTGAAAAATAGATGATACTCTCTGTTGTTGGTCGGAAGCAGAAGAAGCACTTCGGTGGTAGTTTTCGTTTCGGTTCGTTTAGTAAAAGAAATTCAAAAGAAAGCATTTGAAGTGGTGCTCGTCGTTCTTTCGAAGCCTCCGGCCGGACGGGGTGGGACGGGAGTGAAGGCATCCTGGATGATCAATGCCCATAAAAGATTCACGTTCTAATTTACTCAAAAGCCGCATGCGTTCATGTGTGGAATTGTTTGTGTGGTCGTAGTGGTGTAAAAAAAAAAGAAAAAATAAACCAAACCCAACAAAAAGGGCTCGGGATGTGGATGGAAGTGGTGACGGTGACACACGGTTCGGTGAAAATAATATTATTCGTAAACAAACGCACACCCGAACACAAAGCCCATGGCTACGTCTTGGCTTCTGCTTCTGCCGGCTCGGCTTCAGGGTTTAATGATGGGTCATGTGGCCTTACGAGTCGGAACCACGGGCGCTTTAAGTAGGACGTTCTCGGGCGCAAAGACGTCCGAGAATTTCCACTTCACGTCTTCACCGATCTTCCGCGTGGATTTGGGGTTCAGGTTCTTCGGTGGCGGGCGGTCGACATCGGGACCCTACTTCATTCGGTCCAGCGATTTTGTTAATTGAATAAAAGTACCGAAGATCGTGTGGAGCTCTGGAAGTGCATAATTGAATGAAGAGAAGCGCCCCGAAGAAGCGTTAGAACAGAAAATTAATCTTATCATGCCATTTGGAGCTCAAGAGTATGTGAGGTTTGTGTGTGTGTGTGTATGTATGTGTTTGTGTGTGCGTTTGGCCTGGCGTGTGCAGCAGCAAATCTACCGAGTCGTAATTGTCTGATACATTGATAGATGCTAGGACCAATTATTGGATTATTGCCATTTTCAGCTAATTGGATAAATGGAGATCGTTTATCGCTTACCCAGAAGTATACGGCGGTCCCACTCACGAGGACGGACGGACCACGGGTTAGGGTTTTTTCATGTTTTTGCTGTATGGTGCTAGTTCTGCAACTGCTACACACCGATTTATTTACCCGCGAAATCGTTCCTGAATGTTACGGCCAAACAAACGATTACAAACGATAAAATATGCAAACTGTCCCATAAATGTCTCTGGAGCAGACTTGAATCCCTTCTCAGTTGGCACACGGGTTGCGATGCTTCGTAAGAGTGTTTTTAAAAGACTTTCTTCTTTCTAATGCACTGGTGCGCCACTGGACACGACGGTTCAGCCAGCGACCAAGAGAGAGTTCGATCGGTTGCTCAACGTTACTGCAACCGAACGGGCTAGGGACGGAATGCCTAGGTACCACCTTTGCTGAAACAGATTTCGTTTTCGTCTCCATGGCCTTAATCTATTTTGCTCTACTGCCAAATGACAGGTGAACCCATATATCATCATCTCCTGAATATTTTGCAAGTCGCTCCGTTGCCCGGCACAAAAACGATGAAATTACAAAGAACAGAATCCACACTTTCCGGATGGTGTAACCACGGAACGAGTGCACGCTTCCCTTTGGGCACCGTCGTGTGTGTGCGTGTGTGAGACAAGGGAGTCACAATATTACGATGTGACTAATTCGAGATCCGCACAACCAACCCGGCAGGATGTTTCGGGCGGCCAAACCACGATGGCGGCAAGATTCTTCTCTGCGTTTGCGAATTTCCAACAACTGGAACCGGGAATGTAGTGGCGGGGGTGGGGGTGGAGAAGCGGGGAGGAATGGCGGTGCAAACGAACGAATGGCGATGGAGTTAAAACCAACTGTGCGCTATTTTTCCGATTGTCTGAGGGCGTAGCTTTTCCATTCTTTTTCACCCATCACCCAGTGCAAATTTAATTCCATTACCCTCCTTTCTCGTGTTCTGGATTTTTTGACTTCCCATTTCATGGCCCGAGCTTCAAGTTGCCCGGAGTGTGTTGGCGCCCCCATGTGTGTGTGTGTATGTGTGTGTATGTATGTATGTGTGCGTGGCAGTGTTTGGTGTGCCAGTGCAGGAGCTTTTTAGCCGTACCTTTTTTCGACCGGTGATGGAGCGAGCTCGTTGCTACCGACAGTGCGCATATTTTACAATTATTTCCCAGCCAGGAGGACCTGATGTTTGACGTTTTGCAATATTTCTTTTCTCTCCCCGCTCTGTGTCACACCGCACAGCGCTTTTTCTCCCCTTCACTGGCACACACACACACACACACACACATTCGTAAAAAACTTCATTTCACAACTTCAGTTGCGTCAGTTGATTGCCACCAAGTCTGGGTTGGCGGTCGGGAATAAATGCTCCGGGTTGTTCGTTTGGAGCTGGCCGGAATGTTTGGTCATGCCGTACATGCAACGCCTACTGGATGAATGGGTTTGATCGGAATAGAACATTAATTTTTGATTATTTCGGTTACAATAAGCCTAGCGCACGCTGGCTTGGTGGACGTCTCTATGCAGCGTTGCTATGCGGCTACTTTGATTTCATAAACCTGTGCAGGTGCAGGTGCAGGTAAACGCACCATTCATTTGCCCTAACTGCTGATTTGATATTTCGAGATTTTATTCTGGTACTAACACGAAATGAACCAGTTTCCAGGTAAACAGCTTGTTGCACTTGCTGCTACCAGGAATTACTAAGTTAGTAAAAAAATCGGATTTGCAGCACCACGCTGGAAGCATGCAAACAGGAAAGCAATCATCATCGAAGCCGTCATTCCTTGTTGAACAAATTACTGCATTTTCAGCACGTAGAAAACTAAGTTTTCCCGATTTTTTCGCTGCTGCTTCCCCACTAGTAGTAAGAAGCTCTGCGTTAATTAATCCGTCAAATAGCTAAAATTCACTGGTATGGGAAACTTCTGCAGCAGGTGACTCTGATAAACATTTTAGTCTTATTATCACTCGGGCAAAGGATAATCAGGTAAACGTTTTCAATTTGACTGTTAATGAATAAATT
Organism: Anopheles farauti No. 4; assembly: GCA_000956215.1. Taxonomy (NCBI): domain Eukaryota; kingdom Metazoa; phylum Arthropoda; class Insecta; order Diptera; family Culicidae; genus Anopheles; species Anopheles farauti No. 4. The sequence goes on along the minus strand of JXWZ01005340.1, from coordinate 8,047 downwards.
TCTTGCTCGCCTGTGTGCCGAACGGTATGCGTGAGGATGAAGGGGGAGGGAGGTTCCTTTCCTGTGCGAGAAGAACCTCACAGACCGGTCACACTCGATAGAGAAACTGCACCTACACACCCTTCCTCCCCTCCCCTCATCCTACTCCCGTATGTATTTCTCCGCTCTAGGGTTCTGACCGTTTCCGAGAAGAAGCATCTATGCGGGATGTGTTTTAGTTAAAACGAAAGGTAAATACGCTTCTCGAAGCCAAATATTTGCATAGGACGAGCTAGAAGGGTTTTGTTTCGAGTCGGGAAATGGCAGCCCCAGCAGCTGCCTGTTCGGGCGGTGGAAGGTGGGCTTGAAAAGGTATCGTGTGGCATCCACCTGAGAGAGCATTAATCAGAATAGGTCTTATTTTGATACGTGATTTCGGACGAAAATGTTCCACCGTACCAGCGCCACCGTTTTCCTCTTTCGATTCGTTCCTCGAAGCTCGTCGTCTCGCTATTTTTGGGACCGAGCAGTTACACCAATCGAGCGCTCTGCGATACCTTCTCTGTCTTTCCGTTTTTTCGTGTACCTGTTCTCACATTTCCAACAAAATCTCGACGGCTTGTGTCAAACTAAACCACGTCAAGTTTTATAAATTCTTGAACCTACCACAGGTTGTGCCAGGGTTGAACCAGGCGCTCCCATCGGCGTTCCCGATAATAACATCACTCTCACTCTATGGTGATTGTGATACACTAAGTATTGCGTGCCTGTCTCTGTGTGCGTGTGTTGTGGTCAGAGAAACAAAATAAAATCAGCAAGCGGATCGCACTTTGATTGCTCCCCAAAACCCCATCGAGTTTTCTCGCGATGGCGATGGCGAAAGTCCTGATAATTTAATGCCAATTTCGTATGCAAGAGCGCGCGCGTTCCGGTTTTACAACGGGCCGCATCCTGACCAGGTCGGGCCCTTGCCCGTGCCCGTGCCAGTAACAACTTTCAAACAAGCGAATACCGCTCCGGTGCACCGCATGTAGATTTGCATCGGCGTGAAAGAGCATTTTAGTTTGATCCATTGTATAAACAACAAGCCTCAGTGGCGCGCTTCAACTATCACGATCTTGCGTGCGATGAGTACGGTTCGAGCATAGGACAGGCGTTTGTGGTGTTCCATTCAATATCGATTGACGAGAAATTGCTTCGGTTTTTGGTAGGGATGCATTGAGCAATACGTGACTTTAGGCGACGGAGAAACAGTACAGTGTGTTTCGAAAGTTGTGAAACAGTTCGCAAATGTTTTTTTTTGTTGTTTTTAATAACTAAAAGTATTTATCTTTGGGTCTATTTATAAGACGAAATTGTTGGTGCATTTATGTATCTCACATATTGTAGGTATTTTTTTAACCAAATACAGTTTTCCGACCGTGCATTACTGTGCGCCAGCTGCACTGATAACGCGGTGCTCTCAGTCAGACGACGTATCATATCACCTGTATGTGAGACGATTCTCGTCTTCTCGCTCACCACGGTGTGCTATCCCAATGGAGAGTATAATGGTTTCCCATCACTACCCGCGCGATCGGCCACCACCGCACCATTTCAATTAAGATTATGGCTCTGTGATATATGATTTACTAAGCCGTTGCTCAATCCTCAAGTCATGAACGCAGGGATACACAGTATCGTCTCCTGACCCGTTGAACGCGATGAATCGATGAGACGAATATAATTATTTGATGCACTGAATCATCTTACACACACACGCGGGCGCCCCCGAGGCAGTAGAAGTGATTCCGGTTCCGGTCGTCGCTCCGGTGCTTGTCCGGGGAAGCTCATCAGCCTAGCAAATCCCGTCGGCTCAGCTCATTTCGCGTTCTCATGGCAACCAAGGTGACATACATACGCGCCTGGAGCACTTGGATGATTTGAAACGTGGGCTGCATTTGCCTGCGGCTTATCCTCCCCTGTTGACTGTAAATGTTTTCAGCGTCTATTTGGTGGAAGTACTTTCACACACACACACACACACACACACACACACACACACACACACACACACACACACACGCGACGCCTGATGCGGGTGCAAATGTACAATTAAAACTCGCATCCGGTTAGCGATGAGCCATAAAACTGGTAGAAATAATCGTCTCCACTGTCAGACCTTTTCGTTCTTTCCCTTTTTTTTCTTCTTTTGTCGGTAGGGGGTGGGTGGAGGGTTCCAGTGGGGAAAAACCGTTGACTATGCTTAAGAAGGATAAGCGAAAATTCAATTTCATCCTCGATTTAAATTTGTTCCCCAAAAGCACCCGAAAGTGAAAATACTGCTCCGTTTGGTTGTCCCCCTGGAGGACACTGGCGAGACGGGGCTTTTGCAAGTGGCTTTGGTGGTTTTGGTAGTGATTTAGAGGCTCAATTGAACTTGACACGTCTTACGGACCTCCACCACCGCCGCCACCGGCACCAGCAGCGACAACGAAGACACAGCCGCAGCGCTACGTTTAAGCGAGGCAAGCAAGCGCTTGCTTCTTAGTGAAACCCATCATTTATTTTCACTAAAGAAATGCCCCTGTTCTTCCCCTTTTTCCGTTCCGGCTGGATAGTCCCGGGCTCGTTACGGCTAATACGCTTCTCGCACATACATTCCTATGGCAGTCAAGCCGGTCCGGGAGACCCAAGCGCCCGGGTCGGTTTCCGGTCGTCGTCGACATCGTCATCGTTGTGGTGTAGATTTTCACAGACCATGAACTCGTCGTATTTATTCTAAAGCACTTGGCGCCGCAGCTTTGACCGGGACAGCGTTCCTGCGGAGTGTCATTTGGAGGGTTTTGCGAAATAAAACTACGCAACGAATCGGAAACTGTTTGATGGTTCTTATTAATAACAAAATGTAAAACTTGTCCCTCGTACGCGCCACCAAAGAGTTAGACGAATGTCCTTCATTGCTCCTTGAATGGAGCGGAGATAGTGCGGACTGAAGAAAAATTGATGATTGTAGTCTACGAGAAGCTAGTTAGAATGACTACAATTTTAGTAATTTCACTGGCTATTACCTGACTATGTGTTATTCGAGCGGAAATTATCGGAAAAATAAATTATATTTTAGGCTTCACGGAAAGATTTTGCTTGTTTTCGCCGATATATTTTTCCCTCTAAATGCAATGGAGATTTACGAACGAAATATTGCTCTTTTCTAGCGCTAAATCTTCACATACTTTTGATACTCAGTCGGATTCCGATTCAGTGGAGTAAAAAACTTAACTCGTATTAGCTAATTTTGTGTTCGTTTTTCACAATCACAGACATTTGAAATCGCTCTCTTTTTCCACATGCCTCACAGTTGTATCAAACATTAAGCCTCACAGTTGAGTGACATTTCCTCATTACAAGAACAGCGTGAGGTAAAATGACTCCACGAAAGCAGAGGTTCAAAAATATAAATTCGATCACGCCTATGTCTGAAAGCAGCGAAACAAAATTGTAACCTTAAGTACAAAATCAATATGGGATGCTTTTAAAATTTTCTAAAACAAAGCATAATTGAAATCGACCCTCGGTGGTGTGCGTAATGGAAGAATACAAAATTATAAACACAGCAAAAGCGCAAGTTATGGTTAACAGCCGAAACCAGAACCGCAGTTTTTCGCAATCAGCTACAGATGTATCCTAGCTAGCCTTCATGCTCGAATGCGTACCTTCTCGGGAGGATGTCGAACTTTGGTCTCGTTTTCGTTCGGTTTCGTTGTTTCTGCTCCGGGGCTACGATCATGGTTTGGTCAACCCCCACAAGCCACAGGAATGTATTACTCAACGTCATGGAAAATTTTAAGCAGACTTTTCTAGTGTGACGCGTCTTAAAGCGAAGCGTTGCATTTAAGACATAACAAAAACAGCACCAAAAACCCTCCCCCGAAAATGCCCATTTCGAAATGCGAGACATCACATCTAATATTCTTCTGGTGAATTGAAAGGTTATGATTTCTTGCAGCAGCGCAAAAAACCTCCTCCACCTTCTTCTCGCCCATGCGTACGGAGAGTGAGATATTACTTGCGCCAACACAGCTAGCGGAACGGGCAGAGTAAACAACAAATACCTACAGCAGTATGTTTGTAAATGGTTTACAAATTTACTCATAAAACGTTACAATGAACAGCATCAAACATCAAAGACGATTTATTCGCGCAGCACCGGCAACATCAGTGGCCCTACATTGTTCTAGCGTGTTCGTCGGTGGTACTGTACGAGCGAGCAGTGAGCAATATGTATGGCAAGGGGATATGGCGGAGGAATACAGAGTAAGGAGCACAAAAATACTACCGAACCCCGAAATACATACAGCAAAAACACTCATCGACTCGCATCGTGTTCGATTCCGAGCGCCCCAGCATCGTGTCCCCGTAGATTGCTTCTTGCTTGCGAAAGGAAATTGATATTCCGGTAGAATTCGAACGGGAACACCCGGGAGAAGAAGGCAAAAAACCCGCCCCACCCATATCGCCTCCGTCAGTTCGCTTCTTTTTCCGTTTCAATTTGTTTCATTCGTTTCCCTTGGTGAACAACAATACCCGAAGTGATGCTCCGGCAACGGCACACTCCGTTAGTGCTCGCCAGCATTGAGCCATCTCGGTACCGTTTATCCCTCTGCCCGCCGGGGGGTGAATCGGTGGGATCGGAGTCATTCGGAGCCGTAGTCGATGCCGTCGTCACGCAAATCGAGTCGGAGAACCGCTCCCCGGATCGGTGCCGTTGTGTGACTAAAAGGGAACGGAAATTGAAAGGATGTAGTGCGGCACGGAATGCGGCAACACAAGCCGAGCAGGATGGCGCGAGTGTCCTATTCCACACTTCGCTGCGTCCTTCGCGCATCCTTGCGAAGGCACTGCGGTTGTATCAACGTGTAAAGTAGCAATTTATTTTAATCAGCTTTCACCGAATCGAAAAATTTGTTTTTCACCTTAATTGAGGGGAAGTTTCGAGAATAAATGTTTCTTCTATCCAATTCGAGCTTCGCTCTTTCGGTACACGCCGGTACGCGATGTGTGGGGGAAGAAACACAAACGCTCGCTGTGCGACGGTGGAACATTAGATGATCTTCGCCGATAGGGACGGAATATCGATGAAAACGAACGTCGAAATATCTTTATCTTCGAGGTGGCTTTAAACTTTCACCTATTTACTGAGTGTATTGTTGTTGGTTTTAGTTTTGCTGTGTAAAAGAAAGTAACAAGGGTTTTATAGAAAATATTTGTGGCATTTGTCGAGGTAGACGAATGGGTTCGTGATTTTTTTGTTTCCGTTGTACTTGTCGAGTCTCAATACTTTTTCCTATTTTTAGCTCTAAATATTCAGTATAAATTAAATAAATTATTTCGGTGATTTGTTTTACAATAATAAAAATACTCACAACAATGGTTGTAACAGTTGTGTAATTGAAGGCATAGTTAAACTATCGGTAAAATTTCCCGTAGCAACATTAATCAAATGATCCAAGTTTTAGAAGGATGGGCATATTTCATAACGTATATATGATTTTTTAACAATAAATTTTGCCACATACAATACATCCAATTATTGATTTCTCATGAAACGTTGTTAAACTCTGAATAAATGTAAAAAACGATTTAGTACCGTTAAAAAGGATATACTATCGAATTTCCAATTCTCAGTGACATGATCGCATTAATAAACAGCAAAAAATAACTCATTAAAAACAAACAATAATATACCCATCCGCTTGAAGTACCATCATCAATGTCATTTCCCTGCTGGCGCGCGAAGTAAGTATGAAGAGAATTTTAATTTCCCACATGCATATTCGAAAAGAATGAACGTTTTATTACGATTACATCGATGGACGTACGCCTTTAAAACAACAATCAACTCCTTTCTTGATTGTATCATGCACGTATTTAAGCATGGTTGACATTTGGACCTATCGTACGGGTATCAGAGAGAACCGCATTTTGCACAATACATCCAGACGGATTTTATCGGCCGTTCACTCCTGCCTACTCCGCTTTTCCGATTGGACTAAATGAAGTGCACTTACTTCACATTCCTTAACAAAACAGTTTACCTACCCGTTAATGGTTTGTTTTTTTTTATAACGAACTTTCTCCAATGGGTGAGTGTGTGTGGTTTAAAAAAAAAAACGATCGGGGGAACTGTACAGATGTAGTTCGCTTTTTAGCAATATCATGGCTCATCAATCACAGATCGGGCATGTAAAATTCGGTTTACCAGACTATTGTATCTGTGCCCATGAATGAAAACGGAGAGCAAAGGGAAAGCAAACAGGAACAACCAATACAAAGCGACGGACATAAACACACACACACACACATACATACACACACACTCACACAGAAAAAACTGCGAACAAGCATCGTATATCAGCAGTTCCAACAAGTCCAATATAAATTATGTTGCCTCACTGCTGTACGGAACGGACGGACGGGCTAGGGGAGAGGGGGAAGGGTTTGGGGTTCTGGTGGGAGAAAACATTTTAAGGATCGGCACCCACTCAGACCAGACTTGGTAAACGTACGGGTACGGTGGGGATTACATTTCATTTCCATCTATCTTCGCATAGTAAAAACACGACCCCGGTGCCCCCGTCCGTTCGTTTCGTCGCTGGGGGATGCTTCGAATTCGAATACTGCAGGTTGGCGGCTTCAACCCGATCACGAACTTTTGTGTCTGTTCATCTCGAACGCAGGCCCGTGTGTGGCGTTTGTCGTGCACCGGAGGAGATGACTGCTTTCGATTATTGCTCAGAGCACACCGTTCGTTTATTATGAAGCAGTTATCGAATCCTCAAATGGGGATGAAACGTACAAATTACAAAAAAAAATGCAAAATCTTCTCTTTCCTACGGCACGTTCCAACTGCTTTTTTTCTTTGGCTATTGTTGTTGCTTTAATAAGTTCATCGGTTCCGTTGATATATGCAACAACATGTTTATCATATTTTCCAGGGGGTAGCACGCAACGTCGAGTTTTCCCTTCATGAATTTTTTTTGTGGGAGATGGGAGGAAGGGAGAGAAAGTTTTTCCGAACCGAGGCGGTACTTTGATTTCAATTTCAATGACACAATAATCGTTCAGGACGGTAATGATTTACCGGTGTTTTCGCAACATAACCATTTTTGACAATGATTTGATCGCAAAAGTTCAAACCCATTAGCATACCCGATTTGCTTAGCATGTTTGTTACGATGAAGCCTGAATAATGTTGAATGCAAAATCAAGCCAATTTGGGTGAGATTGTTCCGGTGAAAAGTTAACGATGAAGCAATATTTATATTAAGAGAAATCAGCTCGCGTTATTGCGTCCTTTCCTCTACCACGGAAGGATCACCAGAACCGAGTAAAAATTTCTGCTGCACGTTTTAATTTTGAACACACTGATTGAAATGAATTGTTACTAGAAAAGCGGAGGCAAAAGTTCGGTTCACATTTTTCACATAAATTTATCAAACAGAAGCACATAAAAACCAGAAGCAGAGTAGTAGTAGTGGCACCATTATCGGCTATCAATTGCTGCTCGCTTCCAGACCTATCTCAATCATGCTCCGCTCGGAAGACACTTTCCCAACGAATTTCCCACAAATGTGACCTCCTACTTCTCCGCTACCGCAAGCGCAAGCGAGGAAAAACGTAACTCTCCGTTCGACGCTGAACAAAACTTACAGTCTGCAACCGGATTTACGCCCTGACACAATCCCGGCGACACGACAACTCGTAACCACGACCGATACTGTTCCACTACTCACGGTACAGACAGATATGGCGAAAAAACAATCTTCATAAAACAAAGTCACAGTGTGCGGAGTGAGCCGACGACGACTCCCGGCGACTCCGAAAGGACGACGCGAAAGGGGAGGGCGAAATCCATTTTCGTTTGCTATCTTAAGCAAGTGGTTATAAGTCCGACAAGCGCAAAGCGAGAGAATGCCGTGAAGCCAGCCAACCAGCCAGCCATCCAAAGTAAACTCAGCAGAAAGTGAATTGCAAAATAAATTTGATTGATCCTCTGCAGTGCTGTGTACGCGTTGCTGCTGCTGCTGTT
>JXWZ01005338.1:0-11400 GCA_000956215.1 Anopheles farauti No. 4 | reverse complement strand
AGAGCTTTTTGGTTCGCTCATTAGTGTGTTCTTCTGGAAAAGTCGCGAAGAAGAGCAAAGTTTTAACAAAAAAAAATAAAAACAATAATAAAAAAACAACTGTAAACGTGGAGCGGAAATCGAAAAGTTACGAGATTTATGGCTCATTTCGTGCCAAAGCACACTGACCCGCCGTGTGTTGTGTCGGTGAACTGCATGCGAGTGCTATAAAACCAAGCTCTTAGAGGAAAAAAACGAAACAAACGAAGCAACAGCAGGAGAGAAAAAAAACACACACACACACACACACACAGAAAAACCCTCGAAATTGCGTCATGACTGCCCCAACAATCCGGGCACGATTCGATTGATTTAATCATCTCGGCCACCGCACCGCAACGGCCGGTGCGGTAAAAGAATTTCGATCACGGTCAAGATTGCTCCGGTTTTTTGTTTTTTGTTTTCTTGGTGTGAGTTTGCGTTTGCGTTTCTTTTTACCTTTTTGTTTTTCGTACACTCTCTCATTTTAAAATCTGGGTGCAGTCGCACGAAATGGTCCCATGAGCGGCCGGTACGGAAATCGACGGTTCCTCACCCATTCCCTCCCCCCCCTCTCCCCCTTCCAACCCGGGCCAGCGGCAAAGATTAATGATGAAGGTGACACGACGCGAACCGAAGGTCTGTCTCATTTTCGGGGGGAGAGAAGCAAATTTCAACTGCCATCGTTTTGGCCGACGATTCTGGGGTGTTTCTAAGAGGATTTTAATTCTGATTTTTCCCCCCCACAAAACATTAACGCTTCGTTGTGGTTAGGCCGCTTGAGCACGCCATAGTCTATGAGATGTTGAAGAAATTTGATGAGGTTATGTCGTCCAAATTTAGTGGACAAATTTAAACTGGGTTTGTTTCAATCGCAGATTCGCACTGTTCTGCGCAGTGGGTGGTTGAATTATGAGAGGATTTTTTATTCTGATTTTTTTTTTACCGAAAACAATACAAAAAAAACTCTTCAGATCGCTGGAGGATGGTTGAGGTTAGGTCGTCTGGACTCCCTGGACTAAGAGAGGACGGAGAATGTTTGACAAATTTATTTTGATTATTTTTCTGAAGCGACTATTCGTATATTTGGTGATTGAGGTTAAGTCGTCCAAACCCGTCAGTGTTTTGAAGATCTTCTAGAACGTGGCAAAATCGTGGCAAAGAATTCGAGGTACCGTGTTTGAAATCGATACCCTGTTGCATAATGAAGATTTTATTCTCGATGCTTCTCGAGCTGGAACCGTAAAATGGCCGCCCCGGCTGGCATTCGCACAACACGGTTCGGACGTACACGAACCGCTCCGAGTTCGATGTAGTATCTAATTTCTTGGAAGAGCCAGGACCAGTTCGGATCTTGAAAGATCGCCCTCCAAAGATTCGCCCACGGAACCTTGAACGCTGCACGAAAGCCTCGAACACGCCAAGCTGCTGCCAAAGCCGCCTCCAGGTTTCCACCGCTGTGAGAACGCAGCTCGACCGCGGGTCCCTCGCCGGAAACAAAAAAGGGAAAGCTACCGCACCGGAGGTTCTCACCCTCGCGCGAGATGTTGTGGCTGGCCCGGTCACGGCAGCCGGGCAGCAGACCGTACGCCCCTGAAACCACCGCGTTTTTGGGCAGCACCGTGGAGCAGCTGACGGCACTAATCATCGGTTCAGCGAGCAGCCGGCTCAGCGCGGGCCATGTCCTACAAGCGCCCGGACCTAGAACAATAACAAACCAACACGGAACTTGCCGCACCGGCGGCGTGAAGACCCCGTACATGGACGCTAATTGCCGACGGCACAGAACGGAAGCAGCCGGGCCATGTTTTTTCGTGCGTGCACGGTTTCTTTAATTTTCTATCTGCATCGGCCAATCTTGGACGGCCCCGGCCGTGTCGCCGACCGGACTGGCCGATATTTTTCGCTCGCTCCGATCGATCCGGGGCGCGCAACCTAATCAAATTGCCGCTTGCAACCGCACGAGCGAGCGAGAGAGATAGAGAGTGAGAGGGAAGGAATGGGGAGAAGGCGAAGAAAACGGAGCTTCCCTCACGTGAGCGGGCGCGCAAAACGTCGATAATTGTCCCGCTCAGGCTCAATTAACTTTATCCAGCGTGCGGCATCGCTCTACCCCGGCAGCGCAGAATTATCGATTACATCGATATTAGGCGCCGAGTTGCCGAAATGGAGGTCGCTGCCGGTACGACAAAACCGAACGAATTACGAAGCGACCGAAACCGGGCGGAAAATAATTCGACTCAGAAAGGGGTGCTTTTTTTTCTTCTTCTTTTTTTACTGCTGGCTTCTTCTTGCCGCCATTGTTTCTTCTCGGGTCTTCTTTGGCGGAGGGGAAGGCGGAGGGGGAGGGTGAGGCGGTCATGCATAATTGAATGAGTGTCGATTTTTTATTTCGTCTTCTCGAAACGCTTTGCGAAGACAGTTTTTTTTTTTTGTGTTGAGGTTACGATGCCCAGTAACGCCTCCTGGGAGTGAGTTTATAAGTGGAGGTTGAGAGGGCGAAGAAGCACCAAAAAAAAAACCCAAAACAAAAGTTCCAACACTTGTGTGTGTGTGTGTGTTTTTATCATTTTATCATCTCTCCCAAAACGGTGCCAACGTCGAATTGGAAAACCCCGCCCCGGTTTTTTTTTGTTTTTTTTTCTTTCATTTTTACGACGCCCCGCGCGAAGCTTTCTCTCGCGCAACGTTATTTGTCAACTCGCACGGCAGAACGTCAAAGACTCGCTGGGACGCTACCTCCCCGTTCGGGTTGAAATTACCCGCGTTAACGACTGCGCCGTATGTGCGTTGATTACAGTCCGCACTAATCGGTTGTCGCGCAACCTCCAGTGCGAGACGTCAATTAGCAGACGAGAACATGTTCTACCTGTGTAAAACGGTCCCGGATCATTAGGACCTCCTACCTGACGTCTGTCACCGGCTCTGGACGTCTTTAGTGCGCGGCTGTAAGTACTCGGGCGAAACGGGCCCCATTTAGCAACGTGCAACAGTCGGTTATTCGGTTCGGGGTTTGTGTTTTTTTTTTTGTTTTTTTGTTTTTTTTGGTGTGTGAAATATGGCCGTACCTAAACCGCGGCGTCGATTGCAGGCATACAAATTTCGTGACATTCACCTTCATCGGCTTTCCGTACGGCTAATCGATGCCTTGAGAGAGACCTGCGCGCGTGAAGGTTTGCGTCGGAGGCGTGCCGCTACCACCGCCGCAGATCATATTTTATTATTATTGCTCGTGTTTCTGTTCCTTTTTTTTTTTTTTTTTGTATTTCGTTTCGTTTATGACGCGCACCAGATCCAATTATGAGCACCCATACTTAGCACCAGTTTGCCAGCAACTGCGTGTGCAACGCAGAAAGAAAACAGAAAAAAAGGAATGCAAATCGTGCCGCTCGAAGAAAGCCCATCGTCGAATTTCGATTAACGCCGTGCGCGTGATTTCGGTGTCGGGCCGGGCCGCCGTGAGAATGGCCGCCGGTCTCGGAAGACGGTGGAAGTCGGCGAGGCACCGGGCGATAAGCCGACCCTCGGCGTCGCTGGTGAAACGCGCGCATGTCCTTCGGATGCCTAGCGCCCGTTCGCATGTAACCAGACGGCGGGGCCAACGCAACACGGACGCGCTAGAATGCACCCAGACGGGGTCGTTCTGATTTGCCTGGGGCCGGTTCGATGTGGATGCGCCAGAAAATCCCACCTCGGTACGGTATTTCCGCACCGCGGGATTGCCATTTCTGCCCCGAAATCCCAAAATCCGGTCGCGAGCAATAACAAAAAAAAAAAAAAAAAACATACACACACAAAAAAGCCTCACACTCAGCAAATCAATTCCACTTTACGGCTGATTATTAGCGCCGCACGGTGCCGAAAATAGAGCTCCAATTTCGTCTTCATTATGAAGCCCGTTTGATGTCTCCAATTCATTAAGGGTCAATGCGACCGCCTTCGGTACGGTCGTGGTACACGGAGTTGGATTTGTTTTCTTCTTCTTCTTGTTTTTGACAGTTTATTAGGAGCTGTCGTACCTGTCACACACGGCGGTAGCACCGCCGTGTATCATCGCAAACGCTCTCGTTCGCCCCCTCTCTCTCTCTCTCTCTCTCCTGCTCTCCCACTCTCATTCCCGCATGCCCACCGTCGCCGAACGTTTTCGGTTCGTTTTCGCACGCTCGGGTCGGCTCCTCTCGCTCTGGCGGACGTTCGTACGGCGGTATGGTGGGATCGGTACGCCGGACGTTGTTGATATAACCCCGGTGCGATCGCTCGAACAGGCATCAGTCGACGAACGGTGCGCGCGCAGTGCGAGAGTGCCTGGAGAAATCCCACAAAATCTTCCCCGAGAACCCCGCAGAAGCGTTCAGAAGTTGCTTTTTTGTTTGTTAGTTTGTTTGTTGTTTTTTTTTTTTTTAATTTTCGTGTGCGATTCGTTGTGCGTTCGAGGTGTGACGATGCAGCCGGAAACGATGCTGGTGCTGGTGGCGGCGTGCCTGACCGCCGGTGTGAGTGGCACGCAGAAGCTCCAGGAGCGCTACAGCTGGCAGCAGCTCGACTTCGTCTTCCCCAATCAACGACTCAAGCAACAGGCGCTGGCCCGCGGCGACTACGTCCCGACCAACGGCCTGCCGGTCGGTATCGAGCGCTGGGAGAACAAGCTGTTCGTGTCCGTGCCGAGATGGAAGGATGGTAAGTTGGAGCTTTGGCACCGATGGTGCCCCGAAACGGCGATCGCCCAAGCAGGAACCTGTTTCCGTGCCGTGGAGAACGTTCCCGGGTGGAGCTTCCCGGGAGCACCGAACCCGCCGCTAATGAACGCTAATGTTGGGTTAAACCCACCGCTTCCGCGCACTAGAACAAACTCCACGTCTGCCCCGGGGTCGGTGGTTTTTTTTGTTTTACTTTAAATTTTTTTTTTCGACCCAACTTGTTACGTTACCTCGCCAGCGATTACGACCGATGCGCTTGACGCGTCGCGCGCGTTGCACGGCCAGTTTGATAGCGTGAAGATTGCCTTCCACCGATACAACGCCGGAGTCGATGACACATTACGGCACGGGGCGGTGTGGCTAATCCATTTGCGGCCAATTTCCCGACAGCGCACCGCCGAAACCGACTCGGAAGAAGCGCGCCCGTTCGTGGGAAGCAAAAAAAAACTTCAACCACAAGCACATTTTTCGTTCGCCCGAAACTTGCGCCTCGTCAGCGAAGTTCGGCGGGCGTCTCGGACGCCATTTGGACGTCCTGGCAATACGGAACAGGTTCTGGGGGTGTTTTTTTTTTGAATGTTTTTTTTTGTCTTCTGTTTGTTGCAAACTGACACACTTTCCGCAACCGTGTGCATGTTCGTGATGGGCCCGCATCGGAGCAATTTTCTCGCATAAACGGCCGACTTTACGAGCCCGTAAGCGCTCGCCAAAGAAACAACCTTTTTTATTACGCCGCCCGGTGCGTTTGTGGCCCCGTTGCGTTAAGGGAACGTTAAGGACATCTGCAATGCATGCCACCGGTCGCCCATCCCGCTCCCGGTGAAAGCTTTCGCGAGCGATCAAGGACACGCGGCGCGGGTATATCGTCGCGTAACTGCTCCTTTCGCACGCGGATGGGCCAACCTTTACCGTTCGATTAATGGCTCGATTGTGCGTCACCGCGATCGTCGTTCCGCGCCGGTGCCTTTCGTTATCTTGCGGCACGGCGACCGTCCACCGAAGTTCGGCATCTTTCCGCGCCAGCGACCGCTCACGACCTGATCGCTCGGTAATAAGCCACCACGATATTGCGTCGTGCCGCATGTTTTTTTTTTTGTTGTTTTTTTTCCCTCTCTCTCTCTCTCTTGTAACACCCGCACACCCATCCTTACGCAAACCGCGGCGAGGGTGAGGAGGGCGCAAGCGCGCTACGATGACTAACTAGGACGATTCCGTGGTTGGCCGCTTTCGCCGCCCCGCCTAGCAGGGGCGCCATGTTTGTCCGTGTTTTCCGTGCGCCGATTGCAAACAGCAGACGGCGCGCGGTTCTAGACCTAGCGCCTCGCTCGGTACCCTCGGTCTGGTGACCATCTGGGGCACTAAGGCGAACGCTCGCCCCACCGATGTGACGAATTTTCCTGATGTCCACAAGACAAACCAAAAAAAAAAAAATGGCTAACGAAACGTCAAAACCGACCGCGTGGTTAACGCAATGTGGTGAAATCAGCTGTCAAAAAAAAAAAAAAAAACTACCAAACGATCAATCGGTTGAGGGGATTAGCGCGGGGGCCGGAATTTTCGGTCGGAAGCTCTCCAACGAGCGACTTAAGGCGATGTGCGCAAGGTTAGGTTAGGGTTACGTGCGCTAGGCCCCCCCCGCTTCTCCAAATCCGCCATAACAGGTTTCTCGACCCAGTGGCGGTGGTTCGGCAATAGGATTTGGTTATTGTTGCGTGCCTTTTATTTTATTTTATTTTTTTCGTTGGTTGCTTTTCGGCAAGCATGCGCGTGCAAGTTCAAGGACGCTAGTTGTCTACCGGACCTACCCGAACGAACCATGAGTTGGAGGGCACCAGGCGGCCTGAAACTGGTTCCCAGCGGCTCTAACACTTCCTTTCTTTTCTGTGTTTTTACTCGTTGCTGTCGTCCCGGGCGAACGGTAGGTATCCCCTCGACACTCAACTACATCGACATGAACCAGACGCCGTCGGGTTCGCCGGCGCTCATTCCCTACCCGGACTGGTCGTCGAACGTGGCGGGCGACTGCGCCAACGGGCTGTCCACCGTGTACCGCATCAAGGCGGACAAGTGCGGCCGGCTGTGGGCCCTCGACACCGGCACCGTCGGCATCGGCAACACCACCCAGCAGCTCTGCCCGTACGCGCTCAACGTCTGGGACCTGAAGACGAACCGGCGGCTGCGCCGGTACGAGCTGCGCCCGGACGACACCAACCCGAACACGTTCATCGCCAACATCGCGATCGATATGGGGCGCAGCTGCGACGACACGTACGCCTACATGTCGGACGAGCTCGGGTACGGGCTGATCGTGTACTCGTTCGAGCAGAACAAATCGTGGCGGTTCGCCCACAGCTTCTTCTTCCCGGATCCGCTGCGCGGTGACTTCAACGTGGCGGGGCTGAACTTCCAGTGGGGCGAGGAGGGCATCTTCGGGATGTCGCTGACGCCGCTGCAGGCGGACGGCTACCGGACGCTGTACTTCTCGCCGCTCGCCTCGCACCGCGAGTTCACCGTGTCGACGCGCATCCTGCGCGACGAGTCGAAGGTGGAGGAGAGCTTCCACGACTTCCAGTACCTGAAGGAGCGCGGCCCGAACAGCCACACCACGTCGCGCGTCATGAGCGACACCGGGCTGCAGCTGTTCAACCTGATCGACCAGAACGCGGTCGGCTGCTGGCACTCGTCGTTGCCGTACAGCCCGGAGTACCACGGCGTGGTCGACCGGGACGACGTCGAGCTCGTCTTCCCGGCCGACGTCAAGATCGACGACGAGGAGCTGGTGTGGGTCATCTCCGACCGCATGCCGGTCTTCCTGATCGCCGATCTCGACTACAGCGACGTCAACTTCCGCATCTTCTCCGCGCCGCTCGCGACGCTCGTCGCCGGCACGGCGTGCGACGTCCAGCCGCATTTCGGTGCGATCCAGCCCAAGTTCGGCGGCGCGGACGCCCCGGTGCCCACCGACCTGGCGACGACCTACAACACCGACACCACGCTCCTCCCGACGACCTACTCCGGCGGTTCGTTCACGCCGTCCCTCAGCTACGCGCCGACCGTCGCACCGCAGGTTAAATTCACCCAGGGCTACGACACGCCGACCTCGCACATGTTCTCCACCCAGTCCTACCCGACGACGGCCAAGGCGTACGGCTACAACAAGTACCACGGGGACTACCACGGCGGTAGCTACCACCACGGTCCGCACAGCCACGACGGCACCGAACACGATGGCGGCTACAACGGCCATCACCGGGGCAGCGGCGGCTACTGGCACGGGCCGCACAAGAAGCAGGACTCCTGGAAGCAGTACTTCTACTAGCGGGCCGGGCCGGCCACTAGCCGGCACCGAGAGACGTCACTTTGACAGCTGCACCGGGTGGTCGCACGGACACATCGCACTTGCGAAATCAGCACATACGTCTGAACCCACACTCAACACACATACACTCACACACAACTACACCTATAGCTACGTAAGAACACTCGGAACGAGAAAGACAGAGAGAGAGAGAGAGAGCGACGGAGGGAGAAAGAAAATGAAATAAAAATGGCGAATAAATTATGACACTACGGGCGGGCGTGACGTGGCCCGTTCGTTGGCTAACAAATAAAAAAAAAAAAAAACCAAACAAACACCTACCCGCGTTTTCTTCTCGCGCATATCACCCGGCCCCAAAGGGTTATACCTAAAAGGATGTCGACCGGACGGATTACGGTGGCCATTAGACGACGTGATCTGCGATGTACGATTAGAACCAGACAGATTTGCGATGCAGCAAAGGCCCTCGGTGAGCGCCGCACGCCATTAGCCGGCGACACCTCGACACCGGCGCAGATTAATGCCGGTGCTGGTTGCGACATCGCCGGCGAAGGTCGTCTCGTGGCAGCCGTCTCTCCCGCGGTCGGGTTCTGCGGACACCGGTGACACTCACGTCCGGTCCGGTGAGCCGCTCCCGGGGAGGGAAAAAACCGATGGTGGGCCGTTTTGACCCCGATTCGGGGTTCGGTTTGGTTTTTGCCTCGGTCGGGCTAAAATTGGATTTTATCTGAAAACCGAAAATGTAAATCGATAACAGTGGCGTGGAGTTTGCTTTCAGATGGGAAAATAAAACACTTCAAATGGGTCTTCCGAAACCTGGGTGCGATGTCACGATTTCGATTCAATGCAGATTTGTGTGTGAGAGAGAGAGGGAAAATGGTTCCCAATCCATTCGTGACTTTAAATGTAACTTATTAGATTTTTAGAAATCAAACCATTTTTTAATTGCAGTTTTAAACAAATAAAAAACCATTTAAAAAAATAAATAAGTAAAATTATTAAAAAATGTGTATAATAAAGAAATATTTTTTTCAAAAGGTCAAATATCACTCAGGTGACAAATGAGCTGCCCCGGTACGGTTAGTGTTTGGTATGGAACGAAACATCTAAGGCGTTTTTTAAACGAAATATTTCGATAATTTTTTTTTGTGGCTCGACATTTCCGCGCAAGTTGTTTTAAATATTTTCCTTTTAAGAATATTTCGTTGCGTTTGCTCATGCCCCCAACCGTCTCCGGCATTCGGTTCACATTTATCATTCACAGCGGTTTGCGCCCTGTCGCACCAGCACCCCCCCCCCTCCCCATCCCCTCCTCTCCCTTCACCCGAAAAAAGAATCCATTGCGTCAGCGTTTGTTTATGCGCCCGGCCGCATGTTTACGCCGATTTGTCGCCCGATGTGGGGCAATGCCAAACCGGAACCAAACGGCCGCGTTCGCATTGCAGCGATTTGCGAGCAAAACGCAAATCAAATGCTCGCCCCTGCCGACACCGCAGGACGGTCGGGATTAGCGGTGCTGCGGTAGGTGACATTAAAATAAAATAAAAAAAAAAGGAAAAAAAAGCATGAACTCGTTGCTCGGGCCGCGCACCATCAATCTCCGGCCGCCCGAATATGACAACCGCGCTCGGTTCACACTCGCCACCAATAACAAACCATCAGGTGTGCAAATGATGCAGTTATCATTAATTAAAATCTATCCATTTTACTGCCGCATGCGTTTGACCATGCGTGCGATGTCGGTGGCAATGTTTGCCACCATGCTGCACGCGGAACGGACGGTTCGACCACGACCGGTCGGTCGAAATCACCGAACCGGCTCCCGGGGTGGGCACACCGGAATGGGCCATTAAATCCGAAAACATACGATTGAAATAGGCAACCTATATATTTATATATATATATAAAAAACCCGCACAAGAACTGGCTCTATACGCTCGACGGGTTGGTTTTGCGTAGGAAAATTGCTTCAGGCTGGAATTAACAAGAATAACACCATAATTGAGCGGCATAAAGTTATGGAACCGTTTATCGCTTGATAGTCATGTCTGAGTAATTAGCAAAACCGATGCAATGTATCCGAAACCATCCGAAGCGTTTGGTTTGAAACCTAGCAAAGCGAGGGTGAAATGTTTCGAAGCGTTTTTTTTCAAATGAAAAACGTTTGAAATGTTTAAAGCGTTGCAGGTAGAACTTTTCACGTGGCGTGCTGAAAAAATTCGTCCCCATTTTTAGTGCGATGCGAGTTGCATGGTTTTAGGCGCGGTGAAACATTTTATTACGCGTTTTATTATTTGAAGCGTTTTATTGCTAACCGCTTCACCCCAAAAATAGAATAAAACCAGCATCGTCCAGCGCAATAAATCTCGCCCCCATCAGGCTTAGCCGGACGCGTGCGTTATGCGCACGTCGTGGGTGACCGAATTGAATTCGCGACACGACACGCGCCACACGGCCAACATCTGCCGTTCCAGCGGGCGCGGCACTTAACATAATTTTCGCGGCACGACAATAGCGCCCAGGTTGTTGTCTGCGGCGGCACGTACGAGCGCGGGGACAGCTGCCGCAAAAATCGTACGGCCCCGGCTCGATTCGTCGGTCTGACGGTCTGTTTCTGTTGGTTTAGGATGGCGCGGATTTTTCGGGTGTGCGAACACGTGCATTCACCGTACCGCATGTTGCCCCGAATGGCCGGTGCGCACGGTTAGTTTGCTTTCGGTCGTTGCTAAACTTCCGCGGGCGGTGACGAACGACCGAGCGAAGGAGCAAGAGAGGAAAGAAAACGATCGATTTCAACGCGTCGAGTAGATCCTTATGGCAATTGGAGGAGGAGGAGGATGAGCGCGAGCAGCCAGATGTTGGAACGTGATCTTCTTCCACGCGCGCGTCTCGTCAAGAGTCCCGTCGGCGTAATCCTCGTAAGTTCCCGGGTCAGGCTACCGGTGCTCATTAAGGCGCAACAGGGTGACGCCGGCCCGGAGACCGTCAGAAGACCACCGCCGACAAGCACTTCAGCTAGACTTTAGCCGCCTGTTTGCGTACGGCAGATTAGTCTGTGTTCTTGCCGACTCGTCCGACGAACCCCGCGGACCAAACACTTGACTGCCAGGACCAAGCGAAAGAGTAACATTTGAAAGCAAAAACCAAAAAACGAAATCACGCGTTGGAAAAGGATTGGGATGGAACGAATTCCTGACCACGGACAAACTCCTGAACCCGGTCGTCCCAGCGCTAGGAGTTCCTAGACGTCGCACGCCCCCGCCTGATACCATTCTTCATTGTGCGCGTTTCCAAATCTTTTCCAACAACTTCGGAACGATTTATTACGATCAGGGGCGTGCGAAGGGTTCGTGTGTGTGTGTTTTG
>JXWZ01005337.1:0-18156 GCA_000956215.1 Anopheles farauti No. 4 | reverse complement strand
GTTTTTTTTGTGCCGTACGATACTCTGCTAATGCAATCCATATCTCATTGATTTCGATTTGGCTCACTCGATCGGATATTCGATCCTCGATGAGAGAGCTCTTCGTTCGTTGCGCAGTTCGTTTTGACGTTTCAATCGAAACATACACCGTTTGGGAATCGGTGAAGGTGTGCGAGAGCAAGTGAATGTTTGCGAGCGTCATAATGACGTTTGGCTGGTTTCCGAACTCCGATGCGGTGAGCTTGTTTGGGTCATTTCGGTGGCCGGTAGGTGTTAGAAATGATCAGCTCCAATCCGCCGCCGATGGTGGTGGGGAAGCGAAACGAGGCAACGTGGCGAAGGTGGGCTACAAAAACTCACAGCTTCCTTGCCCGGGCCGTGCACGATAATTACAGGGCACGCATTTGCCGCCACTATCGAATTAAGGGCGCTCGGGCTATTCGCTTTCTCGTCGTCTTGCTCTTACTCGCGTACGTCCGTTCTCGGTGCGGTGCGTTAGAACGAAACGAATGCATTCGAACCGAGCAAGGAAGTATCAGAACAAGGCGGTGCTACTTTTTGTTTTCCGCGGCCCACATGAAGGAAGCGCCCGGAAGATCAAAGACAAACGGGCCGCCTGCGTAATGATGATACTTGCGGTCAATCACTGCAGACGCTTTTAAGGAGATGGCCACAGCCACCACCATCCTGCATCGGCCGTGCATCTCCACTGTCCAGAATCAATTAACAAATCAATAATTGCTGCCCATTCATAACTGGTGGGACCGAAGTCTCGCCGCCGTGGGACACTCAGACTCAGCTCGTGGCTTATCTATCCGACTTGTTGTCATCCGACACGAGAAAGTGTTTGTTGAAAAGCACAGGGTTTGATAAAACGAACTTGACTGCGAATAGAACTGCGAACTTAAAGAACGCTGTGTTGCTGAACCTTTGTTCAAGTCAATGAAGCTCAATCGCTTAGCATCGTGATTAGAGGTTAGAAAAAGCTGCACCGAAAGTAAATTCGATTCGGGCCCGAGGGTTCGGCATCCGATTGCCTCCAGGGCATCCCGGCGGGATCCGTTTCAAAGATGTTCACGAGATCGGCTGCGCGGCAACGAAAGAAGGTGATTTAATTTGACAGCTGAGTGAGTGGCGAGCTTGTTACGAAGTGACGGGGATTAGCGGTCAGCGAACAGGTCCACGTTAAGCTCAGGTGAAGAACTTTTCCCGGAGTGAACTTCTCCCCGCGTCGGTCTCGTTTGTTGTGATTGTCGGTTGTCAGTGCAGTGACAACTGCAGGAAAGGAAACAACATCGGCCGCAGGATGGAGATGGAAACAAGACCGGAAAACCAACTCCGATAGTGTGAAGTTCGTCGAGATGGTGGCGGCACCGATCGCATTCGGAACTGTGGCCGTAAAGACTTAATTGGATTGGATTACGCCACGCACGAGATGGCGATCGTAGACGCGCTGTTACGCTGCCTCACCCGATGAGATGTTGTGAAAACAACGTGAAACGAACGAAACCTCCGTGAAGGGTATCAACGTCGGTGGTAAACCGTGTCGGCTGCAGTGAACATTTTTGCTGCCGATTGTGACAATAACATAAACTCACAATCATAAGCATTGCGCCGGCGATTAGCATTGCGTTGTCTGCTTGTGGTTGAACTGCGTTTTGCTGAGCAAAAGTAAACATGACGCAATCGTCTAGTTAGTGCCGTGTTTAGATTGAATAATTAAAACACATCATTAGCGTGTTAGATACTTAAATGTGCTGGAAAAGTCGCCGGAAAATATATTCCAATCGAAGCTAATTAGGCCCATGCTAACCCTCTCTCTAAGAGCACAACTAATCAGTGGCACACGTTAAACTAGATTTTTAAATAAAAAAAAAAGTTAAAAGCGCCGATACGAACAAAAAAAACACTCCTGTACGCCTAGAAATAAGAGCATATCGGAGACACTCGGTACGGACCTCCGTGATCGTTTGACCAGTCGATCGTTTAGCGAAAATCGAAAATTAATTGAAACTCAATTTGTCCGTACCTGTGTGTGAGAAGAATACTTTTTATGCTCCTCATGCTACGTTGTCACACATACACAAACGCATCGCAGCGATCAAAACTCTCCGTGCGCGCATGTGTTCGTATGTATGTGTGTGTCTGTGTGCGTATGCAAGGGATCTCAAGCACCATCCCCCGAACCCTCGATTGTACCAATTTATGCCGAGGCCTCCCAAGCAGCACTCAAAGAAGCGCGCGATAGAGTTATTACCGGCATCGATCTCCTGGCAAAATTGTGGACGGAAAAAAGCATCAAAATACTCGCGCCAGCAAAATACCGATCCGGTCAGTTTGTGATGGGTGTGTGTGGATGTAAGAGAGAGAGAGAGATAAAGAGAGAGAGAGAGAAAGAGAGAAAGATGTATGGAAAAGCATCTTAGTGAAGATGGCAACGTAGCTGAGATCGAGTAGCTGCACCGAACATAAAAATACGCCTCTCCGTACACCTCCTCAGTCATCGAAGCTACCTTCGGTCCGGCCGTGTCATCTTGCGTTTCTCACCTTTTGGTGGCTGTGGCCCATGAAGAAACCGGCCAAAAAGAGGCACACAAAAAAGCTCCATGGCTCATTGTGCCATGCCGAGCGGCGGCATCCTTTGATCTTCTTCCAATTAGCCCAGCCGACACCTTTGGGCTCGGTCGGCGTTGGCCTTTGATCACCTTGTTTCTGCTTCCACCATTTATACCGGAGGCCTCGCCACACACAGGCAGGCACATCATCATCATCAGCACCTCCTCCGGTGTCGTTCCGCTCGCCGTGCCACGAAAGAGTTGGGTGGAACCGGCAGACGAACGGAGAACCGTGAGCGAGACAGCGAAACCCTTCTGGAGGTTGTTCGCTCATCAACACCGCTGCGACGCTGGCGGTGGGGGCATCGGGATCCGCGGAACCTCCGGAATCGGGATCCAAAACCGGATTGAAGCCAACAGCGCCGCACTGGCAAGGCTTACCCTTGGTCGGTGTGAGTGTGTATGGCAGGGTGGTCAGTGAGTGAGCAATCTTGGCGCAGCCGCACTTGGCGAAGAACAATTCGTATTAAGAGGATATTAGTTAGCATTTACGGTGCGATTGTACCAGTCATTCTACACAAAAGCGCACCAGCCAGCCAACACATACACACAGCCAGAAGTCACATCGCACAGTTGATCATATGTTTTGTGCCTTTTTCGACACTTGCTCTCGCGAGGCTTACCTGCCCGTTCGCATTCCGTCATATCCAGGCGTTTCCGCTGGCATACATTCAAATCTTGTTTGATGCGCTTGATTTACCATCCTCCAGCGATCTCCGCCAGATCTAGAGAAGCCTTCACACCTTCGTTCCGGACACATGTGTCAGTGTGTGAGAGAGTGTGTGTTTGTGTGTCGCGCAGCACGGACCCATGGATTCGGCCGCAGATGCTTGTTGTTGGCTTATTATGACTTTTATTGTTGTACCTAATAGTTGAATGAGTAATGCTGTTCAACCGGCCAAAGTCGGGCTGCTGCCTCGGGGGCGGCATACACGTTTGATGCTCGGACTAGGGTTGCCGTGAATCAATGTTCGTATGTGTGTGTGTGAGCAGCCTAGTTGGACCCGTCGACAAATTCGGAGGCGCACGGCGGCCTACCTTCTTCACATTTCCTTCCTTAGCTGAGGCCGTCACTGGTCCATTAAATCGATGATTTAGATGCCGAGTGGAATTATCAATGGATAATAGCTATTAACAGCTTTTGGTTGTTCTGACCCTAACTTAATCCGTCTGGTCGATCTTGTCCGATTTGGTGTTTTCTCAGCACCCAGTCATACGTTGAAGGAAGGTTACTGCACCCCGGTGCTTCGAAAAATACGGAATTCAATGACCTTCCTTTTATTTCGTACTGTACGTATAAAATTAGCACGTTACATAAAATAAATAAAATTAGTACATTTTTAAGTGCGAAATTGTTGTTAAAGAATTTTAAAAATCAATAGTACTGTTAATTAATCCAAAAAAGGAGTTTCTACCACATCTGCATTCTGCTCCGTGCGTTCCACTTTTTGGCAAATCCAGCTTGCGTGCTAAAATTACTGCCAATTCTGACAGCACTTCACATGTTTTTTTTTTTATTCTTCGCACCACATGCTTCGTATCGGCGGTCCTTTTCGACAACAATATTCACACTCTTTTGGCGGTCGAAACGTTCGATCGCCTTCGTGGTGCAGAATTATGATTGCTGGCGACGATGCCGACGACAACGACGACGATCGACTGCATGCTCCAGGCCTTCCCCGGGCCCGAAACAACGAGCTAAACGTTTATTGGTATTTGTCGGCCAGTTCCGTTGGATCGCATCCCAAGCCCAGTAGTGTGCGTGCCCGTGTGCGATCCATTCCTCTTGCCACACGAGAATAACAAGCCAGATCCAGAACCGAAAACTGTAATCAACCGGTACTAAAGTGATTAAGTCAATCAATGAAAAATTGATGATCTGTCGGCATGTGGTCTTTGATGTAGCGAACACATTTTGTATTCGTCCCGTCCAACACACAACCCAGCCGTCCCTTACCGAATCCTTTCTTTAGGGAGGAAGGGAGGCACCGGTTGGGTAGGGATTTTTATTCAAACCAATTGTGGAACCGGATCGATCGCGGCGAGCGCGAACCATCGCCGGCGGAACTCGCACACGCCAAGCCACAAAACGCATCGGAACACAGAGTGGCGAGCTAAGGCTAAGTAGGAAAACAAGCGCTAATAAGCTTCTCCACGGATTGCGCACCAAAACGGACGGATTTGTCCTGTGTAGAGCGTGACAGCAGCGGTGAGAGAATGAAACTAACATCTCTAGGGATGAGGTGTAAGCGGAGGCTTACTGAATGCAATGATCACTTGTAATAAGCTCACGGCCGAACGGCTAGTTTTGCTTTTGATCATTCATTTGAATGGAAGGTGGTGAAAGCACGGTATATTCAATTACTTTGAGGTTTATTGTGCACCTGCCCAGCCGAAACAATGATGTTTTAATGTTTTCCACGCGTTCCGAAACGCACACATCTTTATTATCCGTATTTGAGACCATGTTTCATTTTTGCATTCATAATGATATCATTTCATTTAGTCCAATATTTACTTTATTTTATGTCTCGCTATTATTGTGATTATGCAGGTCGGCATAATGTATCCCGACATAAACACACGCATGGTCATCTATTGATGTCCATGATGATCAAAGGACCGAATTCCGTCCCATTCGCCACAAATAGCGGGCCACTGCTCATCATCAAAACTGCACATTTGCATCTCAAGCAAAAAAGGACGTCCCGTTGATTTCGGCCGCCGAGGAACCAACTGCCGACGGGGAAAAACAATTAAGTGTGTGAGTGTTGGCCGCTTCACCATTAGTGTCAGCTAAATTTAAGGGTCAGACGGTGCCGATCATTCAGCCAGTAGAGCTAGTCCAGTTTTGCTTGTAGATGGCTATGGAGCCCGTTTTGAACGATGCCGGGTGAAAAAAAAAAACCCAACAGGAAGGTATCCTGACATCCGGAACGTGATAATTTAAAGTGGCACTTTACGAGCAGATCAACTACGGTTCTCGAGTTGCTCGATCACACACATTTAGCCACCATCTTACTCTGTCAGCTGCCATCGAAACGCGCCAAATGAACGAGCGCTGACGGGTTGTTTTGTTTTGTGCGTTTTTTTTAAGAAGCAGCCGCCACCAATGTTTGCCTGGTGTTGGTGGCGACAAATAAACGATCATCGAGCCGCAATCGTGGTCGAGGATCGCACCGAGATAACCTTCGATTCGTTCCATTTGCTGCTGCCGGTGCCGGTGCCGGTGCAAAACCGAGAGGCTTACTTTCGGGACTCTTTTACCGAATGCGGCCGACTGAGCCATAACGAATCGATCGATTCATCACGCACGCTCGCGAAGGATTTTGTGGTATGCCGACGTCCGCGCGGTTCGTGTTGTTTGATTCGACTTCTTTTTTTCTTCTGCCGTCGAATGATTCACCTGGAGCGTTAGGAGCAGGATGCACCTGATTAGTGTGCGGTTCGACAAGTGGCCTTTCACGCATCGAGATCGGCAAAGGAACGGCAGCGAAAAGGTGACTCCAAAAAGGAGAGATCGAAAGAAAAAAAACACATCGTTTCCAACCGACAATAACATAATTGTTGGATCAATCTAAATCGGGTGTATCCAATTGGATATAACGTGTTATTTTCTCTCACTTCGGCCAACACTTTTTTCCTCGCCTGATGAGCTTTTCGGAAGTCTGCGCGTTTGGTATGCAAGATTCGTCATACGATTCCACTGTGATAATGGAGTTTTTGATGTCCAGCTTAGTTAGGACGCATCCAGTACGGTCGAAGTAGATACATCAGCGATCGAAAACGTGGTATAAAATCCAATTTGTAAGCTTTGCTCAATTCCCACGCACTAAACTAACGTCGCCCGTGCAATGTTGACTTGGTTGGTGCAAAAACCACAACATTGCATTACCGACATAGGATCGCTTATTTGTGATACCAATTTGCTGAATGCTGCTCGGTCGGCGGTTCTGATGCGTCGATTACGCCGTAATCACTTGCGCCAGTTGCGGTAGCGATCGATTTGATCTTGCGGGCCTTCTTCCCAAGGCCTTTCGCACCGTAAGGTCGAAAATTTTGGTAATTGGATTTTGATTTATTGTTCACCCCGGATAGAAACTCGTACTCGCGGTTCGCACATTGCTAAACCCGTAGCCAGCAAACACCACGAACGGACAATATTGATCCGATTCCAATCTGGTTGAAGCTGATCATGCTACTTCTCACGTCCGAATCCACGACGCTATGCTCGACGGTAGCAGCGTATGCTTACGTTGTTTCAAGAACGTTTTTTTTTATGAAACCATAATTTCGATTAAATCACGATCGTTTCAGCTCTGGTTACGCTGGGAAAATGATTTATGAGTGGAAGCACCATTCAAATTCGATCAGACATGAAAATTGGTCTGCGTTTTTACTCAAGGTTTTTTTTTACCAGAGAAGCTTTCTTCACAGTTTCATGTACTTTTATTTGATAATATTTTTTTGCATGTTGCTTGTTTATCAAAATATGTTAAGCCACGCAAAAGTTTCTTCATTCTCCCTCTTACTAAGAAGAGCCGAAAAAAATGAGTCCTTATCATAATGCTACAGTGCTACCGACAGCCTCAAAGTAATCTTTCAGCTTAATGAAACAACTTGAGAACATTATTGAAATAAATAACGTCAATTAAAATCAATTCATTTCACTCCACGAGTGCGCTTATCTATTCGCAAAATTATACAGGCCTGCTATAGATTATTTCCCTGTTCTGCGAAAATGTAAATACCACAGTAGTCGCTTCACATGCAGGCGTAATTAACCCCGAGACGTGCCGGAGCCACGATCGCACCTTGATTAAGCAGCATCTCGTTAGTTAATCAGTCTGCAGCTCCTCAAAAATGGCGATCCCCGATAACACGGCACTGTTGTGCGATTGTGACGGAAGTGAAACTAGCTTACCAAGTTCGCCGGAGCAGCAAACCTTCTGATGCCGGCAAACGGCCCCATCCATTACCGCTACCACCTCAACCACCACAACCCCATCCAACGATGAAAATTGCTCGTTAGCCTAACAAACGAGTCCAACAGTGGAGATACACTTGTCGTGCATTAATGTGCCGCACTGTCAGCGGCCACGAACAAAACAATGGACAATCTCACCCGTCCGTCCGTCCCTACACCTCGGCCCGATCGGCATCCAAGCGAAAGATTCAAGCACCTCAACGCCATTGCGTTGTCTATTGCGTTTAATCGCGCATCGGCAACGCAACCATGCACCATGGATCCTCTACCTAGCGGCTTGACTCCACCGAACTGATGGACAATCGGAACAGGGAGAGAGAGACAGAGACAAGAAGAAGAAGAAAAAGAAAAAAACGCAAAACAACAAACACACTAAAAACAACGAACACGAACATCGTTTAACCGTGCCGCGAAACCGTGCATCCATGGCGGTGGTTGGAGAAATGGTAATCGGATCTCATTTGTAAGCCTTGCTAATCTAATTTTAATTCCGAGCGCACTGGAAGTGGAGTAGCAAGAGGTGGATTGGATCGGTCGCACAAACGGACCAGCGTTAGGTTCCGCACGCTGGTTGGTTAGTTTCAAGTCGGCGTTATCATGAATGTTGCATGAGTGGATTTCATAAATTATCAAACACTTTCCATCACCGGTGGTGCCTTGTGCGTTCGCGAGGAAAACAAACGGTCGATAAAATGAAGCCCCGGAACGTACGGGAGGCAAATAGATACGACTGTACGAGCTCATCGTTTACCGTCGATGCGAGATGTTTCGAAATAGTACATTCTTCGAGCGAATCGTATTGCTCTATAACCCCCCAATAAAAACAAGTAAAAATTAGCAAAACAAAAACTATTACTACAAGCGAGCTATCATTGTGTTAGCTTGTCACTGGCAAATGTCTTTGTTGACAAATTACTCAGAAATCATTTTCATTTCCCATAACCGCACACAGTTTCTATTTCATTACTATTTGCTTTACTGGCGGCGCAAATATTTGAGCAATCCGAACTACTGCAAATGCCAAGACGTGCGAGGCCCATTACGGCAGCCCCGGCTGAGAGTCACACATCCGTGGGGTGGAAAAACCCAGCGCACTCTGTCCCAACATGCTTTATTGCTAACGCAAACAAACGGAGGTGGCTTCAAAAGGAAGTGTGAAAATACAGACTTCTTCGTGGCCGTTTCACTTCTTCTTTGAACCTCCCTTCCTGAACTGTGTGAAGGTTTACGCTTGTTCGTGAGGTCACAAAGGCAAGAGCCCAATTACTGTTTGTTGGATAATTGGATTCAACTAAACACTTATGAAAGTAGTCCTTTTTGGTTAACAAAGGACCGATTCCTGTTGTCTTCCAATGGTTGAGGCCAAAACACGGTTTATCAAACAAATTTCAAAATGTGTTGTTTGCTGCAACTTACCACTTTCTTCATTCGATTCGTCGAAATTTTTGTTGGTCATTTGAAACAGCGCATCGAGCGGGGTTCCATTCGGTGCCGTCTTGCCACTGCCGGACTTGTTTCCACCACCGGAACCTCCATTCGCTCCACTGCGCCCACTACCATCTCCCGCACCACCGCCCGATCCACCACCCACACCAGATGAGGACGACTGCGACGACTGGTGGCTCTGGTGGTCGGATCCCCGGCCTATCTCGGGCGAACAGCAATCACTTGCCGCCGAACTCGATCGCTCCGACCCACTCTCCGACGGGATGATGTCCATGCTCATGTGCCGCAATAGCTGTGCCTGCGCCCGGAAGTGTTCCTGCAGCTGCTGATGGTAGTCCAGGGCGAGCCGATGTTCGTAGTGCAGCAGTGCCGGTGGCAGGAACGGCCTCACCGGGATCGGGCCGCGTAGATGATCCCAGGGTCGTACGATCTTGGAGGCGGCCTGTTGTAGCGTACTGCCACTGTGATGGTGGTGGTGGTGATGGTGGTGCGCGGCCGCCAGGTGGGCCGCAGCCGCGGGATGATGCGCCGACAGATGGGACAGGGTGGGATGGTGGGGATGATGCAGACTAGCAGCGTTGACCGGAAGTGGGCTCGGTTCCCGAACCTCCCGGCTGTTTGCTTCCGCATCTCGACCCAAGATGTCGGCGATCGAAAACGACTTGACTCCTTCGGCCGCGGTCGCACCGGAGGATGATTTGGTTGTGCTGGTGGTGTTGGTGGCATTGGTAGTAGGAGTGGTGGTGTTGGTCGCACTGGCGTTGAGCGTGTGGGTGCTACCCGCACTGTTAATCGGCGTCGTTGGACTGGATCCTCGGCTGGTCGACTCTTTGGGACTGCCACCGGGTGGACTGGCCAGCTCCACCCCACTCCCTCCTTCGACCATGCGTAACCGCTTCAGGGGTGTGAAGTAGTCCTCGGCACGAGCTTGCAGGGCACTTACCGCGGCGTGGGCATGTAGGGCGGTGTGATGGTGCGGATGGTGATGATGTGGGTGGACGAGTGGGTGATGTGGGTGAACCATGTGCGTGACGGCTAAGGGATGCGGATGAGGCAGGTGGGCAGGATGCGAGTCACTCCCGATGGGTGGTGGACTGGGAGAACCGACAGAAATTTCTGATCCTACGGGACTGCTGCTCGGTGGTGGGGGACTACTCGTGCGGCACAGCATCTTGCCAGAGCGCAGATCAGCCTCCTCAAGCATCATTACCGTCGATTTTAGCTTCGAAATATCGTCTCCAGCAATAAATAACAACACCTCAAAGGAATGAGGTGTGATAGGAATTTTTAAACGATTCTTTAAACCGACCGTGGATTGTAACCGCGATTTCGTCACTTAGCACGAACACATTTTCTTTTCGTCTTTAATTTTGACACTTTTCTCTACATTTATCATACATTTCACATCGAACTTACGCGCAAAGTTACACAACCTCCGCTTAAATATCCCGAACAGTGCATGGCGCAAACGGAACACACTATTTGAAACACCTATCCTTGCGAGGAAGCACCTTCAGTACAAACACCGCGCCCTTTCGCTCATACAAATTGTTACGTCACGCATACGCGGGAGGAAAACGGACGAAAATTTACTTCACTTCTGCGTACACTATTGCACACTTGCACCTAGTTTGCACTTGCAGCAGACCGACACAAAACAACATACGCATACGCACACAAACACACCTGCCACCGCGACGACGGACGTCAACAAAAACTCCCGCAAAGACCGTTCGAATACTTCGCTACGTAACCCACGCACTGGCTGCGAAGAGCACGGAGCAAACCTCAAAGCGTGTGCTGCTACGACGACGACGACGACGACGACGGCCACGAAGTGTTCGCTTTGCCGGTTCGAAAGAAACTTGCTCGTTCCAATTCGTTGGCTACACCGCGAGAGCCCCGGTTTGCGCTTTGCGCGTCGGCCCGGCATTTTTTTCTTCTCCCGTGAGTTTCTATGTTTATGCTTCGAGGCATGGGATTCGAAATGGGCGGAGCTTAGTGGTGCTAAAGGTACCAACCAATCACGGTTCAGCTAAAGCGCGCACTGCTTGCTCTTTTCCTATTCTTTTTTCGCTAAGCTAATTTGTTAGGTTAGTTAATTGACTTTTGAGCGCATGTAGTTAGACGACTAAGTGCAAAAGTATTTTAGAAGTTAAATGTATTATTTATTGCGCTCTCCGTTGGTGTGTTGTCTCTTTCCCGTTCTAAGTAAATGTTGAGATGTGATTCCTCCCTGTCGGCTTCTATATAGGCATGCAGAGAGTTCGGGGATTTGCATCTTGGTTCTTATATTTATTGATATTTTTGCGAAAGAACTCTTCTGAACCGATCTGCAGCAGACTGTAACCCTCGCTATTTTCCATGCAGTAAAATTATTTCCAATATTTTATTTTCCATCACTGCACTGTCTATTAATAAAATCCATATAATTCACAACTATAACCCCTTTTATTTTATTACTTTCGTAAAACATTTTTGAATTATTTTTGTTTCGTTTACGTTCTGCCAAAATAACGCATGAAAGAAAATAAAACTAGAAATATAAATTATACATGGTTCTAAAGAATTTTATTGTGGATTTGCGTTTTATTTTTTTAAAAGATGGTTGGATTCAAGTCATATAATTTTTCATAAGTTTTTTTCAAATAAGTTTAAATAGTCGTGTTTTGCTAAACCAACAAGTATTATCAATTTATAAACAACGTTGAAGAGTCAATTAAAAAAAAATTATAATAATGTTTTCTTAATGTTACTGTTATCAAAGATACAAATTAAACCGTAAATGAGATATCTTCTTTAAGGCTTTCATCATAAGTGGACCAATAACTATTCACCTTCCGACTTCTTGATCAATGGTTTTAAACGCATAAACAAACAGCTGTTGGAATGTATGAACAATTATTAACATACGGTCAGCGTGAGAATAGAAACTGATTACAATTTCAATATTTGTCAGTAATGCACCAAGCAGCTGCATTTACGAGCCTAAAACGTATCGCAATCCGATTCCATTCGGCTCTGGATGGGAGTACCGCTCCAAACTATACCCTAATAATGGCCCACCAATTACCAAACCACCCATAAGTTGCACGAAAGGAAAGGAACGGAAATGACTTTATAATCACCAGCATGATTGGGGAAGGAGAGAGAGAGAGTACGGCGTTTGTCAAAAATTTAACCTTATGCGACCATTTTGTAAAACCATCATCGTTATGCGTTGGTCATCTGTTCCTAATTGATATATTACGTGCGTAGATTGTTTTTTTTTTACGATTAGTTTCCGGTAGCTTTTACACGGTGAGAAAGAAACATCCAGTTGTAAAATAATCGAATTTTCTAACTAAATTCATTTGTTTTGTTTATACGTTTTCATCACCTTAGCAAATCGTACCAACAAAAAGGTGGCAAATCTTTTTAAACGTTTATCAATTGAATAATTAATAAAGACATGTAGAGCCTCGAACACAAACATTGAATATAATTTGGAATATGAACTAACCCAATATGGTAAGCACACCCTCATGCAAATTAAACTTGTAACATTCGCCAATTATTGTGTAACTATTAGCTTCATACTGCTTTACTTGGTACAATATTTTACTTTTCATAAGTCATAAATGTATTGCTTTTATCATCCTGAAACACGAAAACAACATCTTCAGGGTAAACGATATAACGTTCGTAATTGCACAGTAACCTGCTTGGGCCTGGACAGTTTTCAATTTTGTGTTGGTTGTGGGCAATTAAAATAACTTCATGCAGTTCATGCGGTCTTAGGCCATGCCAATCTCTATTGCTCAGTAGAAATTTTAAATGATACCAATTCCCATCCTGATTCAAATGATCGATAACAGTAATGGGTTCTGGCGGTACGTTAAATTTACTACCACCTACTACGCCCTTCATCACATTGATGTCAATCGAAGGCCTATTTTACTGACATTCCGTAAATACTACCTTCATTGTAACCCGGGCGCTTAAGCTTGAAGAGTGGCATTAATTATTCAGCTGAAAATAACTCAACCCCAGTGAATTAAAAACCACAGACAAATGAATCATCAGAATATTATCTTTAAACAAAGCAGGCTACAATTAGTACGGGCAATGTTGCCGATACCGAATATTATGACCCATGAAAATCGGAAGGTCACATTCAACGTGATAGTATCGCAGCACAATTTCCGTACATCATTTTTTCCTGCAAAAAAATAAAGGAAATTAGATACATTCAAATAAATGAAGCCAGCAATTCGAGTAGAAGAATGATCAAATTTACCCATCATCAATAGGTAAACAAGATACTATAATGAACATAAAAGGATTATTGGGCTATATGAACTTATAGGTATCGACAAACAAGCTTAAAAATAAACTGGTATCAAATTTTATATAACGTTCATGACTACTTTCATCAGAAAGCTTCCAATACATTGATGCATAAAGTGGCAGTTACCAACGGCTTGCAGAGGTGCTTGAAGCGATTACATCATAAATTTTCTTGATTGACGTCTCCCAGTCTAGTCGTGGCAAGCGAACCGACTGTGAGCCATAGCAATTGAATCATTCATTGCGAAAACTGTCATTCAGTCGATAAATTATGGCATTTTACACTCATCCGGGATAGTGTTCGATCAGAATAAACGCATCAAAACCTGCATTGACCAGAACAGGAAGCAACAGGCGACACCGAATCGTTGAATCACAGTGCAAAAGTTCTTCTGTTGACGTCGAGCTCAGGAGGCGTCCGTCTGGCGGAAAGCGAACCGGAGCGGATGTCATCCGGGAAGCGGTTAGCTTCGAGGTGTCGCAGAACATTTTCACTGATTACTGTAATTTGAGATAGGAGATTTGAGAATTAAATGGAATGAAAAGTGCACCGATTTAATCGGAAGCACTGCCGTGTGCGATTCGTCTTGGTGGCATCGCGGTTGACATTGTCCGCAGAACACTTGATTTATCGCACCCATCATTAGCGAAAGAATTAATGGTTGATCGAGTGCAGTGCAGTGCAATCATCTGTGCTCCTCCTACCCCTCTGGCCCACAACCACTGTCCGCTCAAGCTGACCCGGTGCGATAATGAATCGAAAGCAACCGTTTGATCCTTCCTCTCTGTTGTTACGTATTGAACCCGTTGGATGTACCATATACTCATATTAATATCCGAGGCGCTTATCAGACCCGTAGTGGGAAAGATTTTGTTGCGTGAACACACTTCGCACATTATGCTCTACCGCTCTATCCACCAGATTGGAAGTGAAAAGTATCGCTTAATCAAATTGAACACTCCAACGCAATCACTCGAATGCGCATTCACGTGCGTTAAAAAAATTACAATTAAATTCAACAATAAAATACCGGTGCGCTCAATGACTGATGTTGGTTGAGGGAGGCATCAATGGAAACGATATGTTCGACTGCTGGAAATCACATTTAATGTCGAGGGTCATTTTAAAGCAACAGAAGATTATTACTGCATGATAAATTCACATGTGATTGCTATTGATGATTGGTACATCAAGGTAAATTACAAAACAATCGTAATAAAATTTAAATCACTGTAAGTGATAGAAAATAATCGTGGTTTGTCATGAAAGTAGCTTTTCGTAATTTTTCACGAAACATGCACAGGAAAAACTAATTCATTTTCTGTAGCAATGATTCAAATAATAATTTTAGACACGCGATATAATTGATAAATATTGATAAACATACATATACAAAGTAATTTACTCCAGAATT
Organism: Anopheles farauti No. 4; assembly: GCA_000956215.1. Lineage (NCBI taxonomy): Eukaryota > Metazoa > Arthropoda > Insecta > Diptera > Culicidae > Anopheles > Anopheles farauti No. 4. Next base: position 3,364 of record JXWZ01005337.1, on the reverse strand, counting down.
CCAACAAGAAATCCATTTTTGCTCAAAATAATTGTTGGAATAATAATAAAAACTCTTTATACCAATACACATTGTACTACGTTTCTTCTTAGTCTTTTTATTTCAGTGGTTGTAAATAATTGTACGAGAGCAAACAATTGTTTAAATAATCTTAAACCAATGGACATAATAGACGCTAATAGTAAAATATTGCTGTGTGGCATTCAAAGCTTATATGAATATTCGTAACATCTCTATGAATATTCTAACCAGTTTTGAGATCGTTGACTTTATTATATCCATGTAAATAAAGCCAGTACAGTATGCAGTTTGCGTAGAAGCTCGAGTAGAGATTTGGTCCTGAAAATACTTGCAGCAAATGTATTCAAACTATATTTCTGCTTTCATTTTGAAGCGATAATGAATTTTAAGTAGCTAAAATCAATGCTTCCTCCTCATTGCTTATGAACCGTTCAACATGAATATTTCGCTTCATGACATTATCCTCACGACCATCAATCATGTTGATGCTGAACAGCGTTGGTAATTTGCGACGAACGCTACAACGACACCGTACTCCGATAAACCCGAAAATCACCAATTGATGAAGTATTCGTACCATTCTTGTTTCCCAATTTGAAGCCATGCCTCTGTCGTAGTCGTCAGTCATGGTTCATAATGCGTCTGGTTGACAAACGTTGAGTAGGTTTTTAGCATCAAGCTGCTGTGGCCAAATGTGCGTGCATATGACTACACACAAATGCACACAGGCACGACAAACTGCAAGCCAGCTTGAGTCCAGCTGAATGTCGATCTAATTGCAAATCAGTTCCGGTCGGGTGCCGAAGTACGAGCCCTCGTGAAAATGATCGAAAGCCCATAACCAATTTCTTACAACGAAATGCACAGCCACTCGTGTATTCATTGCGCACCGAGAAAGGGCAACAAACGAGAAACGGTGAGGAGCGATGCTGATCTGGTTCCTGTTGTTCCTGCGGCTGATGAAGTTATCCTACCGTCCGCTCTTTCGTTCCGGTTGCCTAATGAAGCCATTCTCCCGAAAACGACACGCATGCAGCCCTTTCAAAGCAACGAACTTCCTCTACGGAGAGTGTTTTGGAATTGCATTTAGATCTATCATGCAAGTACGATCGGAAATTTGTTCTCAGCGTTTGCCATATCATTGCCATGCTAAGCATTCTACAGGAAATTATCCCTGGTTATATGAAATTGAAACAAGAACAAAAAACTCATCTCATTTAATGTCTTGGTTTTAAGCTTGACTTTACCCATTCCCATTCTCACTATCCAATTAATGCCCTTTTGATTCACACTTGATGCGTTTTAAGAAAATTAAACTCTGAAGGCACATATCACTTTAGTTCCGAATTGATTCCGAATTGATTCCGGTCTTTGAAAGAGAGAAATAAAAGAATGCCTCAGGAAGTTGAATTGTGTTTTGTTCAATCAGTTTCCTTAACTTAAAACATAAAGAACCCTTAAATACAACTTATTTGCCGTACTCTGCTTACATGAAGTACAACAAGAAGATTTGATGCGTCAAGAAGTCAAAAAAACTTCTTATACTTCCACTTAAACAGCCTTTTGCTCGGTGGAACGCTTCGAACGAGAACAAAGGAACCGACTACGATACGCCCGGTTACACCCGTTTACGCCAGGGTAATGATTAGAAAATCGTTTCCCTATTGGCTAGTGCTACCGTTTTGGGCTTCGATTTGGCTTTTATTGAGTAGCCAGGGTGATGCCGTCTCATCGCTCGAAGCCCCAACCCTCCGAGGATGGCTTAATTTGCGCTTCTGGATAGCTGGATCGGGTCGTCTACGAGCAACTGCTTTGCTGCACGCCCCGCCAAAGGCCTTGTGAGGCCAGATACCGAAACGGAAGCTGTTGTAGATGCTAATTGAAAGTAGTTGGTGGCAAAGTCAAATATCGGCTCTTCAGGGCTGCTACCTTCACAGCCGCCGTGATCGGTGCGCAACGGGATCCGGTCAACGATTCGTTCGGCCCTGGATGGTTAACCCGTTTAATGAGAATTGCCGACCGGCCCTTTCTATCTCGTTTTGTTTGCACTGGTCGGACCACGCGATCCACGGCGGTTCCTCGCGCTTCTCCCATCACTGTGGACGATGGTGGCCATTTGCAGCCATTTTACTGCACCCTACAGTACACTCACTTTACCCGCCGATCGGGTCGAATGGGTCGGAACGACTTTTATTGGAAGGCACGTGAGAATAGTGCTAAGTGAACCACCAACATTGCTACTGTTTCGTTTGAAGCCCCGGTCGAAATAGCTACTGGTTTCGGGTGGAATTGATTGTTGCAAACAGCATCTTTTGTTTTTCTAGCAATAAAATTACATGGAACCGTTTCCTTCACATAAGCCTGTGAGGAAACCGGCGAGAACACCCAAGTATTTTGTATTCTAAGAAACGGAATCATTACATTTAAAACATAAAAATCGTGCAACACTTGAATACATATTTCTCGAACATTGAAATCTTTTGAAACAATGTGGACAAACTAGAATCCAGAATATGGTCAACAAATAGAATCGTATAGACCCTCCCTGCGTGGTGTGTTCACGAAAACTGTGACAAACCCTGCACATACCTTCAAATTATATGCGTAACACTTGCCTTTGGAAACGTTCATCCATCACAAGAGAGCGGGAAATTAAACGAGAACTTAATATCCATAGCCTTTACCTCAATCAGACCGATGAAACGGCACCAGGGAGGCTCGAACCAACTCTGCTCAGCTGCCAAACGATGACTTTACGAATTCGTTGGCGGACTGCTTTCCCGTCCAGCCGGTCCGAGGGAAAAGGATCATTCCAAAGGAGGGATGTAGTGCGAAAAAAAGAAACCGTAACCCTGCAACAGGATATTGTGTGCCGTTGGCTCAGGTGGTAGAGTACGGTTGAACGTGGAGGGAAACAATGAAGCGCAACTAATTAAAGTGAATAAGTAATTGAACAATTTCCATTCGCACATCGGCACTTTCGGACTCACAGCGTTCAGCTCCTTGGGTTGACTTTTGTTATTGTTGCCGTACCTTTTTGCCTCCCCGTTTTTCTCTCCCCGTGTGTTCTCTACATACTTGTGTGTGTATATGTGTGATTTGTGTTTAGTTCGAAGCCAATGCACGGTTTTTTTTACTCCTTAAACGAGGAAACGATGGCTTTCCAATGGGTTGGTTATCCATTTTTTTTATTTCATTTAATGGTGACAGACCACCGATGTGGTGTCTATTGGGAACAAATCAGGCTACAACATTTCCCAGTGTGGTCTTTGTGGCTGATTTTTTCATCTGAAAAACTGAAACACAATTAGGTCGATGGTAAATATTATGCGTATTGTACTGG
>JXWZ01005336.1:0-25555 GCA_000956215.1 Anopheles farauti No. 4 | reverse complement strand
ACAAAATTCTCCATTTTGTATTTTTCCAAGAAGCTCATTTTTCCTTCATTCACCCACACGTCGAAATTGCGTGTAGTGCAAAAAAAACTTAAACGCCCACCGAGAGCTAAAACCACACATTCGCACTTCGCCCCAGCATCAGCAATACAGACAGGGAAGCAAGTCGGCGGAACGGAGGGAAACGTCATAATTTCATATGGCCTGAATAAACACGCACACACACAAACACACCTACAGTACTGCGTGTGGCAGGATGCGCAAGAGTGCTAGTCGCGTAGCATACAAAAACGAGCTTGAGTTGGAAATCCGAACCCGAATATAAGGCAAAAACACACCATCACAAACACAAGCGCACCACCGAAAGGCTCTCGCAACAGGCGCAACAAATTTTCATCATATTCAATAAAATCGCTCCCATCTTTCCCTCCCCCACCCCCGCCCTCAACATGCCCGTCTCCCTGCGTCTGCCATTTGTGTCCTTTCAAAAAGGACTCTTTCAACGCCCGTCCGTTGCCAAAGATGGTGGTTAGAATCGCTGTGTTCGACGATGTGTGCGCGTGCGCTGGAATGTGATTTATGTTTTTCATATATGCTGTTCCGCCGTTTCCCATTCGGCGACGACGGTGGCTTCATCTCGGGACGCGAACGGAAGGGACACTTTATGGAGGATCCAGTTCTTTGGAGCATTTTGTTTTTCTCCTTTGGTGCTCCCCGTTTCGAGCTGGGCGAAAGGTTGTCCGGGTGGAATTGTTATTATATTTGTACATTGGATACAAACCCCCCACCGTCTGCGTGCCTGGCTGCTCTTATCCAACCCCTCCCGGCAGTCTGCAGCATGTCGAATGATTTGGCGCCCTCCAATGTGTATGGGTCTGTGTGTGTGTGTGTGTGTGTGTGTGTGTGTGTGTGGGTCCGTTTTAGCGAAAATATTTCCTTTTTCTACACGATTCCTTCGCTCTCGCATCGTGCTATACTCATCGTTCGTTCCGGTCGGTCCCCGGGAAGATGCCCTGGGTGTGAGCGTGTGTGTGTGTGGGCCTGTGAAGGGGCACATGGTGTATATATCCTGGACACGTTTGGATCTTTGGGCTGCTGGGAGTAGGGAGACACCTTTACCTGGGACCTAAACCTGACGCCATGTTGCTGTCCAAAACCACCGTCTGCCGTCGACATGCTTACACCGGTGGGCCTCAACGGGTGGAAAAACAATGCTGGTTGTGTTTGGAGCAATATCTCCCCGTCCAGCCGCTTTGAGCGTTTGGAACCACAACGACAGATAACACCGCAACCACAGCCGAAGACAATCAACACGAACGCGTGTGATTTGTACGCAAAAAGGGCACACACCGCTCGTCATATCTCGTACAGCTTTTTGAGAGCAATCTCCGGACGAACGTTGCCACAATCGTACGAGAGAAAGAGCAACCGGGCTTTCAAAGGACGAGCAATTGCATTGGTATTTCTCACCGATTTCGTACCGGCGAATCGAGGAGCGTATTCGGTCCGGATGCTGCAGGTGTGTAGGTGTGCACCCGATGAGTCGATGAGTCTCCCATCTTCCGAGGGCACTTATGTACGGAGAAAGGTATAAAATATGATATGATATAATAGTTTAGACACGCCTCTAAGCGGAATATTACATGATCTCAGGCCACGGCGCAAGGGATGGACTGTATGTAGGAATTATTTTCTTTAGCTATCATAATATTTAGCCAGCTTTAGCTTCGTTCAAAATCAACCATTTACTTCCAAGCATCCCCGTAAAGGAAGCGACATATGAGCAGTAGGCCAAGAAATTTGTCAACCCTGTACAAACCGAGCTACGCTCAAGGTCGCTGTAGGCCATGGCTTCATGTTGTAAAACCAATTGAACCGAATATATTTTAGTTGTTTTCTGTTCATGCTGGAACTCGGCTCTGAATATATATTCAGGGAAAAAATAATATGCACCTAAACTCTACGATAGCATGTTAATGCAGAAAAAAAACGACATGATTCAATTAAACTTTACACACCTTGCAAAACCATTCAAAGACCTGAGCTCGGTCTCTTCTCTCCCTTCACCCTTTTTCACATTCGTTTTCGACTAGAAAAAGTTTACATACAATTTTTCACTTTTCACACGCGAGAAAATGTTTTTGTTGTTTACCGCCCGGGAGCAGTAGAAAGAGTCCTGGAGATGCACAAACTAACGGATAAACTTTTGCTGAACTGTTTTTTTTGTTCGTTTGCAAATACAAAAACACTTTTTTATTTTCAACTTCAACAGATCACTCGGGTTCAGGATTTTACACTGCTGCTTTTTTCTCTCTCTTTCTCTCTCCCTCTCTCTCTCTCTTTCTCTCTTTCTTTCTATCTCTCTCGTCCATTCAGATACGAAAGTACGGAACGTTCCATAATCCGCGATAAATGAAACATATGGAAAAAAGGGTTCATGAATGTACGTCATTTTGAAAAGCAAATCCTGTGCCAAGAACCGGACCAGTTTGTATGACCGTACTAATGGAATGGTTGAAGTTTCATTTGGTGATCGATACAACGGTGTAGTGTATTTCATTAACTAAAGGTTCCGTGTGATGCAATGTAAGCCCGATATTCCATTAACTGTTGCAATATCATCCAAAGCGATGATTTGTATCATCCAAAGCGATGATAGAAGATTTGTTAGTCTGGATTTTATTTTTTTAATTACTTCACATAGGGAAAAATATATGACACGAGCAATCGAAGTGGATAACACCACATTGACGAGTTACAATATCGATAGTATTATACGAAAATAGTCACCGCTTCAATTTATAATTCTATTTGTGTGTAAAAAGCTGCTGCTGGCTATCAAACAAGGCGGGCACCCAAAACGAGGCGAATATATATTGCTTACCATCTGCCACCTCCAACACGAGGTCGAAAAGGACCCATAAAGCCATAAAAACTAAAGACGGAAAACGATCACACCTTAGCTCAGGCGCTCCTGACAACGACGCATCAAAAGTTTCAAATTTTATGACTTTTCTCCAACCCACCAGCTGTCGAACGGCGCGCTCGCGCTTACGCTTTCGTGTGCTGGCCCTGCGTTTCCTTACGCGGGGAAATCTTTCCGGCCTCCGGCTCTTTAAAGAGCGTCACAAAATTGACTAATAGACACCCGGTTAAATATCCATAAATCTATTTCCGACCGCTCGCTGCTGCAATGGCGTGCAATCCCCCCTCGTATTGGACGCATCCGTGTGTGCCGGGGGTAGGGCGATGCTGGGAGATCGTGTACCTCGTGATCGCAGATTCACACGTAACCCTGGGCGACATCGACCGATCGACCTCGCTTACCAGAAAACTAAAAACAAATAAAACCAACCGATGTCACCCTTTCTCGTTGGCACCCGTACGGCGAGCGGTCGCGACGGCAAAAGAGAACTTTACCGAAATGAAATATTGTTGCTCGTAAAACGCCGAGCAGCGTGGCGTGGTGCGGTAGGAAAATGAGTTGAGGAAAATTAGTCCGATGATGGTTGCCGATGAAAACAATAATCCATCCTTTCCTTTACGGCCGCTTGGGCCACGGAACTTGACGCTTTGTTACGCACAGTGAAGGTTAAGAGATACACCATATTAAAATAAAACAACAAGCCACTCGAGTGTCGATGACACCCGTGTCATACTCGAAGGCGATGCAGTCGTCATGGAAACGATGGCGAACGATGCTAACGAGCATCAAAGGAGGCCGTAATCCAATCGATTATTATTATGACTTTCTTAATTTACATCTTAAGCTTGAACCCTTTTCGAAAGGGTTTTTGTAAAGGGCCGGATCAACCCGCAAGTGTGTGAGGTGGCGGATCGGAAGCGGCGAAGGCTGCAGACGCGGGTGTTGCGTTCCGGCGCTGTCATCACGTGACTTTTTCGCTCCACCGTGTTGTGAAGCGTGTAACGCTGTCAAGCGTGACAGCTGAAACGCATCAATCATAACACCAAAGATGTTTTGCCGCACGAAAGCAACTCAATGAGCGATCAAATGCTCATCCATCCACAGGCAGAAGGGACCGCTGCGTTAAACGATTTAATAGAACCTCTTAACGATGCCGTGACTGTGCCGTGCAGCGAACTGGGAGATCGCGAGAAAAAGAGAGAGTGCGATGGAAAAATTGTGTTGATAATTATGTTGCGTGTCGGAACATTTATGGCGTGACGGCAAATACGTGTGTCATATTATGTTTTTCAGTGGCTTCATTTATTCACTCACAAATCGGGAGCAATATTTGTTATTTCTCCACCAGGCGTGAATCGTTTGCATCTTGCAAATCTTGTTGAACACATTTCATCACCAAATAATACCCGTCTCCCCGTTAGCGCGACGCACAGCAGTTTCTGTGGCAACCCGGATTACAATGCATCCAAAGCAGTGTTGTACTCGAATTCTTTGGCAAGCTACCATTCCGGCGTCATTTGCGTGCATCCACACGTACACGAGCTACCGATCGGTCTCCGTCTCGTGTAGAGTACCACACGAAATAGAAAGCGTTGGCCCATTAGCGACAGTTATGGCGTTTTATAATAACCGAAAGCCGACACCGGGTCGAAAGTAGTAATAGCGTGGAGCGAAGTATAAATACGATGCTTCTAATTCCCGCTTCTGTTCTGTCCCCTCCTCGCAGGCTAGGATTACGTGTCCCTCTCATTCTTTCTTTCACTTTCTCTCTTTGTCTCTCTCGTCGACACCGAAACTGGCGCTATAATTAGAGAAGAACATGAAGAATAGAATTGCGTGGCCCCACGAGAAACAATGCAGATGATGGTAGCGTAGCACCCCGAAACGCACCATATGCTGTGTATTGTTTACTATTTTTGATTTAGTAACACACTCCCCGGGTCTGATGTCGCTCATATGTGTCATTTTGACATCCACGGCGACAGAAACGGCAGCAGCGTACAGCAACAACTTCGCCGTTGCCACGCGTCACGCGCGTCTAGCGATTTTCCTCCCGTTTTTCTTTCCATCTCGAGGCAAGAAGGTTCCACACTGACAGGAGGTCGCCGACGATTTGTCCCCGCGGTTTTGCCACGCGATCTCGCACCACCAGCGCCATCATCCCGTATAGGGGAGGGTGGAAGAAAGCATAAACAATAACAAAACACGACTTGCCACTCCGCTCCAGCTGTCAAATAATTCACCTACTTTGAGAAGCAATTTTGAGGTTTTAGGTTGAGGTCAAGGAACAAGCGAGGTGTTCGCTGTTGCTGTTGCCGTGTGTGTGTGTGTGCGTGTGTCAAACAACCGCAAGCAAACCACGAGCTGAGGTTAACCGGAAAGGTTAACGATCTTCGTTTTCACGCCACTGTCCGACCCGATTGATTTCCATCACACTGATCAAGATCGTAGTAAACAGGGACATTTGAGCTCATGGTACGACATTCAACTGTCAGAACGTGTTTCGTGTTCAACGTAGCAACCGTTGCGTTAATTGCTCCCGAAGCTACTTCAATTAGCCCGTCAGAAAGGCGTATCATCTCGAGCGACTAAATTTCATTAGACTAGAAAATTATTACCGTATAAAAGTTAGAATCCAGTGGAGGGGGGCGAGGGAGGAGAGAGTGACAAAAAAACAAAGGGTGCCAAATGTGCGTGATTCGAGTGGGAGTGGGAGTCCTTTGTTTTCTACTTGCTTTCCTGGCCGAGCAGGGTGAGCGCGCGAGTGAATTGAAAGAATTGATAATTGCCGGAAATATTTCGACGCACTCGGAAACCTTCTTTCCGGTTGCGTGGAAAAAACGCAATATAAGTCTCCAGTTGCGGGGGTGAGTCAAATCATCCACTCCACTCAAGCAACTCCTGCCAACCGCTACGGTTAACGAGTTGACGTGCGAATGGAGCGAACGAACGAACGAACGAACGGGTTGAAACCTGAGCAGGTTGTAGCGTGGTAAATGCGTGTTTAACTGCATTATTAACACTCGAACGACTTGCTCGCCTCACCCCACTGACGGCTCATGCGAGTCCTTTTTATCAAGCGTATACCATCAAATTGCAACAATGTGTAATTAAAATCGTCATAATTTGCCATTTCCCTTTCCAGGACGCAGTGAGGCGCAAGATGCAAGCATTTTGTCTTCCTTTTGTACTCAGCGCGATAAGAACGTCTCTGTAAACATGGTTCATGGGTAATTAAACTCACACTGGTCTGGAAGATAATTTTCGTTTCAAATTCAGTTTGAATGATGCCAAAATTAGTATCAAAAATAGGTATAAAATTACCAAAAAAAATATATACATATTATAATTCCAGCGGCTTTACCGCCTGTCACATTCATTTCAAATGCATGCTGACTATTGCATTACCTATTTGCATTGCCCTTGCCAAATGTTCTCCAAATAACCCGAATCCGAAACCGGCGAAACGGCGTTTTAAATGTCAAAAATAATTATAGAGAATATTTGCCCCAGCCTTGGTACGAAAGCATTCCGGGCGTCCCAACATTTGAAACGATAATGATTTAATAATATTCATAATAACGGGTGACGGTTTTCAAATCCCCCGAAATCTCTAGCTGTCACAAAGGCAGCATCAACCGAATCATGATGCAAAGTGCAAAACGAAAACGAAAGTTGTACACGTTTCGTTTTTCTTTTGATGTAGATTCTTCTCCGATCTGGTGGAGATCTTTTCGCTTTTGGGAGCTTGTCATTCTTCAGACGGCAATCGCTCGAAGCGTTTAGGGTCTTAAAACAACCCCGAAAGGAGTTTTTTTGTTGTTGTTGTTGTACGTCACATTGGTAGGGACTATGATTTTTACTTCAATTTTGACTGATCAAATGCACTAAATGCAGTGGCTGTACCAATGCGCAGCATTTATTAGGGAAAATTGCAAAAATAAAATAAACTCAAGCGAAGAAGACACACGCTTCGGAAGACAAACGCTTGCTGTTGCATCCTTCGAAAACAGAAGAGGAAGTGGACACAATTTTGGCGCACATTATTTTGTCAGTGCTGTAAAAGCAAACAGCCGGAACCGATCGCCCAGGTCGCGGGAACGAGAGAAACAGTAGAAGTGTGAGAGAGAGGAACGTTAAACTTTTGCGCACAAAAAGCCACTTCTCGGATGTAATAATTAAAGTGTCGTCTTCGTCGAAATAAAACTTATCCCATTTCGACCCAAGGCCGCCTTCCCATGGTGTCCATCCCGGGTTGAGTTTGCAAAGTTTTGCGGCACCGGCAGCAGCAAAACTGCAGCAAAATTTTAATTTCATGCTTGTTGACTGCACATGCCGCTACCGTTCGGACCCGTAGCGGAGAAGTTCGAAGCCCGGCAATCGTTCGTTTTGCACAAAATTGCAACCCTCGTACCGAGAGCGTACATGAGCGTGCATAAATTTCCTCTAGCAAAGTGATAAGATTAATTTCTTTGCCCGTCACACAGAATCGCACCCGCTCGCTTCCCCAAAAGCCTTCACTTCCACGGGAGGCAAACTGACACTTTTGGGAACTTCTTCTAGCCACCGTGTGGCTCGGTTTCGTCTCGGCCGCCTGCTCTGTTCGATCAGATTTGAGTTGTGAAATAAAAACGGACAAAATTTAATGTTATCTGTTCTCGGGTACAAAGTTTTGTGCAAGATTTTCCCCTCGCAAGCAGTGTTGGAGTTTGTTATTTTCCCTTCCAGCCGTAGTTGCAATCCGTTGGTGGAACCATTTCGAAACAAACAAAGGGAGAAATTTAGAAACGCTCGTCGTAAAAATTGTTTTTTTTTTTGTTTGTTTGTTACGTTTTACGATACTGTTAGCGACATTTGCTCGCCACTCTTGCGAAGGACATCATTACCATCGAACGAACGAAAATCTCACGACCGGTTCACATCGTGGCGTGGTCACACGGTCCTCGGCCCCAGCCCCGTTCGTGGAAATCTTCAAATTTAATTACCGAACTTTTAGCGGTTACTTCATAACACATATCGATAGGTTAGGTCAGCCGCTTCCGATGGAGCCACCGACCGGTTGGCCGGCCTCCATTAGAGCCGAGTTGGCCGGGTTATCGGCTAGGTTTTCCCACACAAACAAAACGTATTGCCGTGCTTTGTCCTATCATCCGTATCCATCTTGGCCATGTTTCGCCGCTAATCCAACGTTATCCACAAGTTTGAATGGTTATGTTTGAACGAAACACCGTGGGTTTATTTTATTTTTTCGCTGAAACCCTTCTCAAACGATCACGAACACTTTCAAGTCTCGAGTTCCCTGTCTGGCAATATTAGATACCAATAAAAATCGCATCGATGTCGATAATCTCGTCAAATCGGACCTTCAAAGCCGGCGATAGTTCCTCAAAATAATTAAGTTCCCCCCCATTTCCGGGGAAGACGTGTGTGCTTGGATTGCGGGAATCGCGTTTCTCCGATGTTTTTTTTTCTTTCGTTGGACGAACGGTGGGAACCCGATCAAGCTCGAGACAGGGCGCGATTTGATTGACGATTGTGACATTCGACCGACGGTCGGTCGTATCACAAACGGTGCTTCTTGGTTTGGAATATATTAGCTAATAAATTTCGTCAAGCGACGAACCTTCGCCTATGATGGCTTTATACCGATCACAGCAGGCGACGCACGAAGCGAAAGAACCAACGAGAGAATATCGGTTGGAAGTACTTTTTGATATTCTCCGAACGTTTCACGAGATGGGAGTGAAAAAAAAACGAATAAAGAAAACTCAAACATACTCGTCCCCCAACTCGGCCCTAAACGACTGTGACTGAAACGATGGGAGGAAGATGGGAAGAAGGAGATTCAATAAATTCCCCTTTTATAAGACAAATCATAAAAAAACGTTACCGACGTTAGCTACAAATGGAACGGATTGGGGTGGAATGGGGCAAAGGATGGCCTCCCATTCGCACGCACGCGGGTGACCTTCACAGGCCGCCCAATTTGGGGACAGCTTCGAATGGTGTGAACACAACCGATTTGGAATTCACATCCCCAAGCCGGGGGCCATTTCTTTTTCCTAATCTTTCTTCCTTTTTGGGGGTTTTTATTTGTTGCAATAATTAAACCAACGTTCTTCTTCTCGTACGTTCCATTGCTTTATTGCTAGTTAAACGATGAATATTTTTTTCGTGAACGTTCTAATGCCTTCCAAACCTTCGCCAGTATCTAGTCGCTGCGATTGTCCTCCTTGATCATATCGGCGGCTTTCTCCCCGATAAGGTAGCTCATGGCGCAGGTGTGTGCCGTGGGTGGTTCGGGAATAATGCCCACATCGGCCACGCGCAATCGTCCGATACCACGGACCCGCAATCGAGGATCAACAACCGCGCTCGGATCGCCCGGTGCTCCCATTCGGCACGTTGCCACCTGATGCTGGAACGTCGTCGTTAGTGTGCGCACGTGACAGCGCCAGTAATCGTCCGAATTGAACTGCTCTTGCTCACACCCAGGAACCGGTCGGCGGTACAGTTCAATGCCGAGACGCTGCAGTGGCACCGCCTGCGTGATACGCAACACCTCCTTGATTGCGTACACCAACGCTTCGACGTCACGTTCATCCTCAAAGTACTGATAGTTGAAGATGGGATGGTGGAAGGGATTGCGTGATTTCAGCTCCACCCGACCGACCGTGTGCGTCTTCATGAGCATGGGCAGAAACATGAAGTTACGAACACCGACCAGTGGATCGTAGTATTGGCGCACGAGCGCCTCCGGAAGCCGGTAGGCGATACGGGTAGCGATCGACGAGTCGAAGCTCATCGAGACGAACGACTGCATCACCTCGACGTCCGGCATGCCGGGGTCGGGATCGCTTGCAACCGGTGACTTCACGTACAGCAAGCTCTCGATCGAGTTCGATGTCAGCGGACCGGTTCCGTTGCGGAAATGTAAGATCTCATCGACCGTGAGCAGCTGCTCCAGGCTCAGCAGGTTCTGTTCTGCCCTCGAGCCGTTTCGCATGATGAAGACGGGTCCGAATGCTCCTCCATGCTCGTAAACTTGCCGTCCCACGGGCAGGTCCTTCACTACCCGAATGCCGTGCTGCCTCAGATGCTCCGCTGGCCCTATACCGGAGTTCATCAGCAGCTTCGGTGTTTCGAAGGCTCCGGCGGATAGAATCAACTCTCGTCTCGCGCGCACCGTGTGATAGCGCTTGTTTTTGGTGAAACGCACACCCACTGCTTCGCTGTTATCTGGCGAGGGAAACGTTAATACTAACGTAAGTGTCTGCGGTTCTTACCCACCCCCTTGCACCCCGTAAAACACTTACCTTCACTGAAGAGAATTTGTGTCGCCCAAGAGCGTGTGGAAATGTGTAGATTGGGACGATGGCGAACGTCTTTGAGGTAGGCAGTGCCGGCTGTCACACGATGGCCCCGTTTGGAGTGTGCCTGCAAGAACGATACGCCCAGATTGTCGCCGGCGTTGTAGTCCAGGTACGGGTAGCCCGATTGAGATGCACTCGCCACGAACGCTTCGGCCACTTCCGACCGGAATGGGCAATCTTCGACCGACACATGACCCTCCTTGCCGTGGGCACCGTTCGCCTCAAAGTCCTTGATGTTGGCCCGTTCTATTTTCCGATAGTACGGCAACACTTCCTCCCAACTCCAGCCCTCCATTCCGGCCCGTGCCCAATTGTCAAAGTCCCGGCGGTTGCCGCGCGTGTAGATGATGTTATTGATGATCGACGAGCCGCCGACTCCACGGCCATGCGTCCAGCTGCACTTGCGATCCGTCAACCCGAGGCAACCGTACTTCTGTCGGGCGGTTTCGTAGCCGAAACTGTAGTCGGAACCCATCAGCATTGGACCCAGCATGGGAGGTTCCGCAAAAGCGGGTCGTTCTCCACGTCCCAGCTCCAAAATAAGCACCGACACTTTCGGATCCTCCGACAGCCTGTTGGCCAGTACGCAGCCCGCCGGTCCCGCTCCTACGATAACGTAATCGTACACTTTCCGCAGCTGCGGATTACCGTAGTCGATGTCGTTCATCTCGGAAATCATCTCCGTCAGGGTGTTTATCACTTGCTTATCGAGCAGTCCACTCCCGAGCCGTGCACTGCAGGACAGGGCGAACAAAATTTGCACCCAACGCAACATTACCTTTTCACTTGTCGGTCGGAGGGAACACAACCGAACTGCTTTGCTTTCCTTCGAAGGGAACGATCTTCACTCGAGAATGGTCGCAACTGATCTGTTCTGGTGGCACGCGTTCCGCACATATAATAAAGCCAACTATAACGGGTTTACTTATTAAACCGGTCCGAGAGAACCTGTTGATCTTGCCGTTCTTAAGACGTAGGCTCCTCTGGCCTACTTCTTGACTCATCTTTAACATCGCGGATCATTAACCCCGACTGGGCTCCATCGGGTCTCAGATAAGAACTACGCAATAGCTCGACGGTTATAAGGGGATATTTTTTTTCTCCTTCTAATCTTTTCCGCCCGAAAAACAAGCGTCCAAGGGCGGTTTCACAACTTTGAAGAGCACTTTGGTTGTTCGGGCTGCTTTCATGGCAAAAACAACCAACAGAAGGAGGGTTATTAAAAGAAGAGAAATAAGTTTTTAATGATCGTCAAAACTCGCTCATTAATTGTTCGCTTTTCGCGTCTCCTTTACTCCACTGCTCCATTTAAATTAACTCACTTTTTTGCCAATAAATAATTTGCTATCATAGTTCAAGCCGTACCATACATTTTTTGTACGGTGACTAAACCAAGATTCGGAGGAATATAAAACGTTCACAATTATATGCATTATTATGTCACATAACTATGTTGCACGCTGTACAATCCTCGACCGTCCCGTGTGTTTGTGCAAACGCGTGACGTAGTAGGCTACTGACACCGAGAATCCCATCGGTAAACAGACGCTTCTCCGTTCGCCTGTTCCGGTTCGGAGGTTTATCATCTCGTTTTGGAAATTGATACACTGTACTACAAGCTCACACACACACACACGCGCGAGCACGAACACGGCTTAAGCCCTGCATTTATGAACTGCGTGTTTCATCGTTTTCATAAATGCCACACGGCCGGCATTGGGTGTTTTTTTTTTACACCGACCGTGCACGGCCGCGTTCAGGCGCGCGTTCAGTTCCTTTTGCTCGGTTGACTGATTTGATTAAATGTTTACATTATCCTTTTAATTTCCTCACCACCCATTTTTCATGTCGCTTCCCGAAAACGCGGCTAGTCGGTATGTGTCCGTGACCGTGTGCAGGGTTCGAAATACTGTCACATTTTCCTTCTATTTGTCCCAATCTATTTTGCCCAACAGATTATTTTCACACTACTCAAACAATAAATCTTCTTTCATCTCCGGGTGCGCTTGCTTTTTTTCGTAAAATCCAGTTGGCGATAATGCTCTGCTGTACGTACACACACACATATATACACGGTTCGTTCAAGCGTAAAAAGTATTTATCAGTGGGTTTTTGGGCTGGGTTGTGCGATTTTGAGTTCCCTACATAAATTTACAAATAATTACATTCCATACAGCGCAGCCATACCTTTGTGCAGGTGCTGGTACGTTTCCCTCCGCGACCCTCCACGTAGTGGGCTGACCATCCTTTCACACCCCTGCACACGACGATGTGGCCCTTCTGCTCTCCCAGAGGAATTGTCATTCACGCTGGTGCGATCGTCTCAATAACTTGTTTATAATTTCACACTTAATTCATTTGACAGATGTCATTTCTGTTGCCGCTTTTTTCCCCCTCCGATTGTGCTACTACCATTTGCGTGTATTCCGTGTGTTTTAAAGGACAATTCAATTCCGCATAATGTTTAAAGCAGACAGTGTAAACCGTCCTGGTACAACCCGGCTGGATGGGCTGCTGCTGCTGCTGCACGTACGCGATACGTCATTTTATTTGTCGAACGGGTAAGAAGTCACTCACCGGAACGTATAATCGTTCTGGTCGGCGACCTGTTACGAGCTTAAAAGGGAGACACCGACGATACCGGTGATGATGGCGGTGATATAAACCGAACCGAGGGTACGAACGATATAACTTAGGAAACATTGGGTTCGCAACGATTGCCATATTGCTCACATCCCAAAGCCGAAGGGATGCGTATACAAAAAAAAAGATAAAACTCCAGCACAATAGAAATGAAACACTGTGACAAAATAGAGTAAACATTAATAAAGGACGCCGGAATAAATCGGAAAAGATATATTTACCTTCTTTTTTCGCTACATTTGTCACAAACACTAGCGTACACACGCATTCCTTTCCGTATGACGAGCGCATAGTTTTTTTTTGTGTTGGGCTTTCTATTCAATCTGCCGCCTTTTTGTCGAGGACACTGATTTGAACCGTGTCGCCGTGTAGTGTAACCGGGATCGCAAATATATTTTCAATTATCATGGCAGCATCTGTATGGGTCCGGTGCAAGTAATACCAACAAAGTACACAGAAAAAAAGTATTCATATTCTCTTGAGATTTCCATGACGATGACGAGTAGCGAAAAAGAGCGTGGGCCTGCTGTTGCTGGATGGGGATAAAAACAGCAAACTTTTCTCTTTACCACTGATTGCTGCTGCTATTGGAAATCAAATTGGATGTCCGGTTCGGTCATTTCCGTCTCATCTAGCGTGGTATGCATTTATTGATAGAAATTTGTAGTAAAATATGTATGAAACTAATGCATTTTACGTCGCCCATTTTATCCCAAACTTTCAAAGAGAATTGCCATATGAGCTCGACCACCGGTTGACCGGTCCGGTCCCCGGTCCATCGACCTTTGCACCCTCGTGATCGTGATGGTATTGATACACGCTCGCACAAAGACAATGGGGGGTGACTGGGAGGAGGCTGATGGCTGCCGAGTTTCTGCCCGCACAGCCACAGATCGTTCCGGCCGGGATAATTACTGAATAAATCATGACGTAAAATTGATTGCCTTTCGGTTCGATTCATGACCGGTGGTGATTGTGCAATCTGTAAGTGCGCATCGTACGCCGCTCATGAACCGTTTCTCCGTGTATTCATTTGGGACCGACAGAGGAAAGGTCCCTAATTTTTGCCAACATAATTGCAGCTCGGACGTTTCGTATCCGTGTGTGTGTATGCAACATGTAACAACGTTATCTAATTTCCAATCACAACATTAAAAGTGTACAGTATGGTTGTACAGATTCAGATTCTTTCGTATTTGTATAGCAAAACGAGCTTAATAATAAATAATAACGCTCTTTGGCATTGTTTTAAATGCATGCAACGCAACGTACGTCCTCTTTATGTGACATGTAAGCTGTAATATTTTAACTTCTGTTTCTTTTCTTTCTCTATAGCCCACGAACCATATTCTGTTATTGTTTACGATTCCAAAAACAGCATCCGCTCTGATCTGAAGGCAACAGCGGGAGCAAAAACAAGAAGTGGTTTGAAAAATTTACAAAAAAAAACAACGCTTCCTTGTGCGTTTCATAAGAACCTTGGCCAGGTTTCCGAGCACTAGCCCTCGTGCATAATTGAATACCAAAGAGGAAATCCTCCACACAGTTCGTGTATGTCAACACGTGGTCGTCGTTGTCGTCGTTTTGTTTGGCCAACGGTTTTGTGAAGCGCTCGCAGAGACAGCACGGCGACGGTCCGTCTCGCGTAGAGCTCCGGCGTGTGTCGAATTCCCCGAATCAGCGTCCTGTGTGCGACGCGACGGCAAGGATTGTGCACTCCGAAAACCGTCCCCAAAAACCGAGACCCGTGGAAGGCAAAAATTTTGATTCACATCAATTTTAAGTGGTAGAAAGAATTATTGATTCGCCCTTTTCCGGCAAATCGAACGGAATTCGGTCCGATGATCAAAGGGGACATCGAAGTCTAAATGAAAGCGATGCGATGCGCTTCTTTGGAAAATGAAAAAAAAAAGAATCGTGCCGGTTGCTCATTGAATTATCAATATCTTCGAAATGGATCTGCGCGGCACGGTAACGGATGCCGCGGTGGCATCTTTCAAAAATTTCCAATCCAAGAACGGTCGTTTGACCTAACGTCCGCCACCGCCGGCGAAGCGGATGGCGCACCCCGCACCCAAAACGTGGTGGAGCATTTTTGACGTTCGAATTGGAACTCTCCACAGCAGACAAGGAAACACAGGGAAAGAGAGGGAGGAGGAGGTATAAAATAATGCCACTCTGTCTGGTAGAACCGGTGCGACTGTCGGCTGCAGCACGACAACCAAAGACAGGAAGCAGCAAAGGCTACTTTGATGCACGGAACGGAACGATGCAAACGGTGAACGAAAATCAGAGTCGGTCGCGGGAGCACCGGTGTCGGGTTTGGCCTTTATTCTTTCAATATTTCCTTGAACACCTGAGCATTTTTTAAATTATAAATTTATAAATACAGTGTGAATAAATCCCTACGCTGTTTCGGCCCTTGCCGTGCGAGCCGTTCCGAGCTTCGGCAGGACAACGTTCACTTCTTATGGAAAGCTCGAACTCGGCATTCGGACACCTCGGGCTTGGCTGTACAAAAAAGGAATACCGGTGTTATTTTTTTGCATTTTTCACACTCTTTCTCTTTTCGCACCTTGCACCACCCTACGCTTCGGTACAAGACAGCTCGAGTATCCTGAGCGGAGTTTTCGCAGGGGTTTTTTTTTTCTTTGTTCTTTCTCATATGTGATGGTGGTGTGAACACACATCAGATTCGTTTGAATGACAGAACCTCGATTCTCCGATGTATCGAGATTTGATCGCATCGAACGACCAACTGGACCGTACGTACCGCAAATTTAGCATTAACGTAACGAAAAATGCACCGTGATTTGGACCATTGTCCATGGCTGGCCACGTGGAATGAGAGAAGAAATATGAGCGGCTATATAAATAAAATATTGCTGACCCGATGAGGCAGCTGAAAACACTGGTGACAATTGGCGGTGCGAAAGGTACGACCGAAATGGATTTTTATTTTGTTTTGCTTAACTATCTGGCTTGTGTTAATACATATTAAGTTAAGTGAAAGTTTCGATAATAGCGTAAGTCAATTTAATTTCCTTTATTGCTTTCCCATCCCCGTCTTAGGGTCGTAAGCCGTTTGTTCAACAAAAAATCAAGTCCAATAGCTTCACTGACACGGATTATTAACTGCTAGCAGTCATATAAATATATATAGCTCTCTAAGGCACTTCTGCCTGCTCTGCCCTTCAATAGATACAGAGTGGAAGATTTGCTGGCTTTGGTGGATTTTTCACGGCAGCTTTTGTTCGGTAGCTCCCATTCTCTTGACATGCAAATTCAATTTTCCTTTCGATCGCACTTCCAACCCGCACTCCCGTGTTTCACGTGCGAGGAATTTAAATATTTCGCCACGCCGCTTTAGACCGCCCTCACCGCCTGCCTCCTTCGTTGCGCGTTGGCAAACGTAGAAACGTAAATTATTTGTCTCCCGGTTTCTGTGCCCGGAGCGTGCTGAGCTGGGCTGGGACGACGCATATTAATAAACGGTCAAATCCGCCGTGAAAATGACCGTAAAGAAGCGCATTTGAAAGCAGATTCAATTATTTAAATTTCATTAAAATAAGTACCGGATCGTGTCGATTAGTTTTATGATGATCGCTTCCTTCGCCCGCGTGAACAGCTCGGTTTACAGTGGACGGAAATAGGGAGAAAAAAAAAACAGTCCGGAAAATATGACAAATTTGATTAAAATTCCCATTGAAGCTAATGTTTCGTTCGCTACGGGAGGCTACGTTCCCCTGGCAGTATGCACCAGCCATCGATCCCTGCCGAGATTAGCGACCCCTCCGATAGGAGGTCTCCCTCCCATGGAGGAAAAACGGTGGCTTCTATGCAAAGTGCGCTAGGGGTGCGTGAAGTGTGACCAACAATTGGCCAAATATTACCGGCAATTTATTGTAACTTTAAACGCATCTGTATTCCACAAACCGTATGTTTAGAGAACCGTTTAGAGAGAAAGGTTTTACAGTGAGAAATGGGAAAGGGTTTTTTGTTTAAATCGTACACAAATGAAACGAAACGTTACAGTTCCATGCAATACATGTATTGCTTTTATCATACACAACGTTCTCCTTGCTGCGTCATAGCCCATCAATGCTGACTTTAAGCTAAAGCGGATGAAGCGATTTATTATTCGAATGACATAAAACACCTCCGATGTAGCTCACCGATGGAGCATTATTATAAAATTTTGAACATGCACGTGCTACATCTCAAGTTCCCGTGACGTAAATCTTAAGTCGCGATAAAAATTGTAACATCGTTTTCCTTTCCGCTTCTCATCGTGGTGAGATGGCCTCCGATCTCGATCGGAGGAAACCCATTTCTATTGGGCAGGCAGGCGAGTGTGCCTTATCCATCGTTAAAACAAATCCTTTTTGCCTGGCCCGACCACTGGTGGGAGGAGAAACGTCCCACTCACCCCAACCGAAAACTTCCCTCTTTTATATAACGAAAACAACGACTGTGAAAACGCCACACGTGGGATGTAACCGGGGCCGCGGAAAGAGTGGAAAGCCTTTTTATCAAAAACAATAAATTTTCAAATAAATAAAACCAAGATCTCGCTTCCAGTTGGTGAGGAAAACACACCCCCGTTCGTGGAAAATAAACGCCGAAACCCGTGGCAGAGCCAATCCGATAAACAAAAATTGCCATAAAAATCTCATCTGTATGGATAAAATGTAATATCTCGCACCAACGTTTCACCCCGTCCTGGTTCTCGCACTGAGCCCTCGTTGCTCCGTGTGGCCACCATAGGCGGGGAGCTGGTGCAAAATGGACGCCAGTGAGAAAAGATGAGAAAGAAAAAAAACAATCAAATGCAAGGGAAGGGAAACGCGAACGAGTACGAGTGAGGCTGGCTTCAAACTTATTGTCCTGTTTTTGGGGCTGCGAGTGAGACACGGGTAGGAAAAGGTGTGCGGATAAGAACCAGCAAACTGGCGCGGAAAACACACGCGGGGAAAGGGATTTTCCGTTCACTTCCGATGAGCTTATGGTTTTCTGTTGTATTTTGTTTTTTTTTTTTTACGTAGCATTCACAGTATGGAGCGACACGTAGCGACGGTTGGTTAGTGATTCTTTTGGTGGATGCCTTTCCGCTCGCTTTCTCTCTCTGTACATTGTTGTATTGCCTTTAGTGGGGAAAGGTTTATGTTGTTTTTCTTTCCACTCGCTACGAAGATCAATATTTTCCATCACCATCGCCATACGCTCTGGCGAGCAGGAAAAAAAGAGGATCAAACGAGCTGGAAAGGTGGTTGGGTAACATAAATATGGCGGAAGCGTTGCCCATTGTCGGTTTCTTTTTCTTTTTTTTTTCATTCACCCAATGCCGGCAGGCGGATGAAAAAGTCACTCAACCACCCTCTCGTGCAAAGTATAACTCAGCCGAAAGGCGCGGTGGAAAATTAGAACCAAAAAAAAGTATACTTTATCTCTCCTCCTGTACTTTTGCACTGTCCTTCTGTTTCGTCCATTTTGTAGCCCTGCCGTGCGTGCGTGCGTGGGACGCGAGAGTTTTGCGGTGACGATGGGGGCTAAATTTCTCATAAAATAAGTTCCCCGATAACCTTTCCGGCCCGATTGGCCGCACTTCGGCCCGTTTTTCCGGCACAAAGCAGGCTTTGCCTTTCGCGGAGCAGGGGCCGATCCCTTTTGCTCTCTACACCGACTTGTAGAGACGAGTAGTAGGCCATGGTAGAAATTTCGTCCGAACAATTGTTCGACGGTTCGAAGTCTTCCGCAATATTTTCCTTTATATCTTTGTGAGCCGTTTGTTTTTTTTTTTTGCTGGCCTGGCCTTCCAAAACCTTTTTTATTTCTTTTACACCATCCTTACCCTCCTTAAGCACTGCTTGGAAAGCAAAAAAGGATCCACTGTGTTCAACGAACTCGCATTTCTCTTCCCTTTCCTCTCGGGTTTATTCCTTCAAATAAAATTGAGATGTATTTTTACTCCATAAAAAAATAAAAGACAAATGCTTTATTTTATTATACATTTATGTAAATTTTCAAGATTATACCTTTTCTTTCAAAAAAGGGTCCAACATTTCCCTCCCTGCTACGCCCCTCGCAAAAAGGGTATCAATGCTCTGGTCGTAACGGGACATTATCCCGGAAACTGGGAAGAAAAAATGGCAAACGTATATTTCGTTCATTGTTTGCGTAGTGTCCGGAAGATACGCCACCCCTTCTTGCGCCTGCTCTTTGGCCGGAATTTCCCGGAAGCCGGATTGAAGTGCTGTGTGGCAGCGAAATTGCGAGGGAACTTTGCCATGCTGAAGTGGTGGAAGGGTGTAGGAGAAAAATCGCTTTGAATAATCGGTTTATCTAAGTATCTTACAAGGTTTCATTTTTCTGGTACGCCCCACAGGCCCCACAACGATGCGTTGCTAGAGTTATTGATGATAACAATAATGGTTGCCTTTTAGTATCAAGGCTTGAATGTTACCACCGAGAGTAGACAGGCATGGTAGATTACTTTCAAATAATTTCCATCGTGATAACCGGTTTTTACGAGGTTGGATGGTTGGATAGTAAGGTAAAATATACAACAGACCAACAAATAATTGGAAATATTTAGAAAGGCATAAACTACTAAACTATTCAACTATTAAACAAGTTTAGTCCATTTCGAGCAAAAAGATTGCTCCTATGAAGTTAAAATGAAACCAATCTTGTTCTTCGAGTTTATTTTCTCATTTATATTTCTATAAAGACAGGCGCAAGAAAACTTATCAAGGTCTTCTTTTGTTTTCGCATATTGAATCATAGAATACAAAATTCTGGTCAAACCATTTTTAAACCGTTTCCTCAGTCCTTGTAGAATCAATTAGCGGATGCTTGCATTAGTGCACGATAAATTTTGTAAACCGATGCATAAATATTCAATCGCAATCAAAGATACTCCCCCTGTCCAGTCCAAATAGTAGCTGCGCTTGCAAAAGAAGCGTCGCCATAAATCGTTTCCGGTACGGTCGCTGGTAAAATTACACGCAAAAAAAACGCGCACACACAAAAATGAAGAAAATAAAATTGAGCCCTGGCCAAAAGTCATCTTATCCCATTTTAAGACACAAGACGTCCAAACAACCAAATCCGTTGTACAACATTGCCTGCGAGCAAACTCCCGCTCCGCATTGGATGGATTTTTGTTTTTGGTTGGGGTTGTTGCCGCAAACATGCTATGATTTATGTTGCCTAATGGGAAATTAGCATCAGCAGGAAACTTTTTCAGCTTCCCCGCGAATCCTGCACTGCACCGCACTGGTCGGCATGTTTCGTCCATAATCGACTCGTCTTTTGGCATGGTTTTCAATAGCAAATTTCCGTTTTTTTTCTTTCTTTCGCGTGGAGCAGACAACCCACCTTCCAGGCAGTTCCCCACTCTCGACAACTTTCTTTCCGGCCTTCGTTACGGTGGTGAGATTGAGTGTGTTTTTCATTTATTTTCCAACAGGATTGCTTTCCTTTTGAGTGAACCTTCCGTTGCTTCACGGTGAGCCACGAACCCCCGAACGGACGGAAAGTCTCGCTTCCAAGAAAAAGGAAACAAATAAAGAAGAATATTCACCGAAGCGTTCAGTTTGAGATCAAAAGAGAAAAGCATCTAGAGCTCTCGAGATCTTCGTTTTGAAAAAAGGGCCTTCAAATACATTCCCGAAGATTGAATAGAAAACAAAACCGCCTGCGTCAAAAACAACAGCACGCTTCAACGCAAACCGTAATTTTGCATATCATAAATTTGTTTGGATAAGGTTAATAACAACCGAGCACTGATTAGCTGGCAACGAAGCGGTCATTTTATACTAAGAAAATGAAAAACATTGCAAAAAGTGGAGTTGATTAATTTATGTTGACATTGGCCATTGTTCTTCTTTTGTAAGGAAGAAATATTTAATTTACAAAATGAACAATCAGACATTTATTTCCCATTCAGAAGAATCCGTATGGGTTTACCGGAAGCTATTTCGTAATTTTCCTTCTCCACTACTTGCGCATTCCTCCGCCGCACACCATGTAGTGCAATTATAATCCCCCGCATCGAAGGTGGCTGTGATTTTGACCCGAGATTTATCGCACTTGCTTCCAACAGCGCACCCCGCAAACATATCCTACGGTGAGGATAATTGCATCGTGTAGGATTTACCACGTCCTGCCTCGTCCTGCTGCACCCCATCGTATCCAACCCACAGCTAAAACATTCAAATCCGATCGCGATGGATGGAGTAAATATGTTTCCTGCACCGTGTGCCTGCCAACAGTACCAAACCCGTGGTGTTAAACAGATTTTCCTGTCAAAATCAAAACGAATGTTCGCACCATCGCAGCGGGCCATGAGGGGTGTAGGGAGCCAATAAAAAAAGATGACAATTTTCCATTAATAACTTCGGAGATTATTTTAATCCCCTTCACGGCTCTATATTCGCATGCAGATGATGATATTCAACAGCCGAAGCTGCACACAATCGCTCTATTGACTGTGAAATTGTACACTTGCTCTCGTTTTTATCCCCTTTCTGCCGAGAGGGGTGTAAGTACCGGCGCACATCGGACAATCAGCGGAGGACGCTTTTCCGGATAATCCGATGCCCTAAGCATTTTGTCTAGGCACGATGATCCTACTCGGTCGGACGCAAAGAAGCGAAGGCGAAAATTATCACTGCTAGCTATGCTCCTTTTAGCGAAACAAAAAGGGTACCGAACTGGACGGGCTCATCTCATCGGGTGTATGGAGGAATCGTTGCCATCGTTTTTTGATCATCCTTCGTTGAACGTGGTCGATAAAGCAGAAAATTATGTTTCAGACCAATACTTGGCGAGGCGCTGGCGGTGGAGGAGGTTCCGGACGATTGGAATGAATGGAACTTAATCTTCATAATTGTCCTCACAGACAATGGGACCAGCAATGGGGTGTTTTTTGTGTTTCATAAACCATGTACAACAGAGTTAGCAAATCTTTACCGTGAAGGAAAAACTTTTCTTTTCATTTCAACTATTGTCGGAAAATTTTATTAATTATTAAGGAATCTTTTCACTTCACCACTCTACGTTTTAAGCAATGTTAACAATTTTTATCAGACCATTACTGTAGGATGATAATCTTCCCTTCCGCTTACTACGGAAAAACTCACCCTTTGTGCCTGTACGTGACAACGCTGTAACTGTAACGAGTAAATGCGTCCAGATGGTAAAGTGGTTTAGAGTTAATCTTTCGTACGTTCGGCGTCTCGCCTCGGAGTCATTTCCGCGGTCGGTTCCGGGTTCGCTTTAATGACGGTTCCACACGAAACCGGGATCGGCACCAGCAACCCACTCAACCCTCCCATCGTACTGAACCGTACCAGGATGCATTGGTTCAACTTCGGTTCCGGCCCAAAACTGATAGACCAATAGTTCGGAAAGAGCGTCCCATGGATGGCCAACGACAGCAAAATTACCCTCCTGCTCTCGGTCGGTACGAAAAAAGAGAAAAAGTCTCGGGGTCAGGGTTCAATCTGTGCTATTCGTGCGTTTGGGTGGGACGGCGAGACACTCACCTTTCTGTACGCACAAAATAGAGTTTTCCTCGCCAGAAACGTGCATGGCAGGACAACGCAACGGCAGTCAATAGCATTAATTTGACAAAAAGCAAAAGCGAGATGAATTTTATTGATGTTTGCATATGTCACCACAACCGCTGCTCGTTTCGTTCGTCCGCTTTTGGTGAGTTATTATTATGCACTTTTTGCCTGGATCGGAACCTTCGTTTGTCACTAACGAGAAGTATCGCACACCCATATGGCATATGTGGTCACATTGAAAGTGATAATGTTCCGGGTCAAAGGTTAAACGATTGGCACGGTCTAATGGCATCGCTTGCTGCTTTTGAGAAGAATTATTGAAAGGCTCAATGAGTGAGAATTGAGAAAAAAAATCGATACAAATATGCCATCGATTTGTTTTATCAGACTCTTTTGGAAATAATTTACTTCAGTGTTGAAACGGTGAAGGATTACTTGCAAGAAATAGCCATAAAAAACATCATTCATTTGATTTCAATCGAGCACAGTATTTGAAGAGCTGACAAAACACTAGTTGCGGTCAGCTTCGTGAAACTACTCCAACCGCAACCTTTCCTCTCCAATCAACGGGACTATTGACCAAAGAAATTACAAGTCTCCGGTCAACGATAAACATCGTTCCATCCTTCGATCCTTCGATAGTGACCATCGTTCCCACTTTCCCTAGCTCAAAATCTCTCTCTTTCCCTCTCTCTCTCTCTCTCTCTCTCTCTCTCTCTCTCTCTCTCTCTCTCTCTCTCTCTCTCCCTGTGTCTTGATATACAACTTTCTTCGAGAACTATCTCGTCCCGGTAGATGTCTCTTGCAGTAGCTCGGCAAAGAGTCCTTATCCTTCACCCCATGTTCTTGACAGCCAACCCGAAAACGGACCGAAGTGGATGCGATCATGCTCCAGCTTCTCGCTCCGTTGCTTATTGCTTTAAAGTCTTGCCCACAGTCGGAGATTGTAACATAAGCTTCCTTTTTTATACCGAAACCCAACGTACTTTTTGTTTATCGGTATGTTTTCACCTCAAATACACGCCTCACCGAGCATTTCATCATCTTTCATACCCTTTACGAGAAGAAAAAAAACTACACAACGACGCAAGACTGAAACGAAATTGCATTTTTATATATCATTCGCTCATGTTTCTTGCAATTTTATTATATATTGTCCTTTTCTCTTTCTCTCTGGGGAGAGATAGAGGCTCCCTCTCTGTGTTTATCTTACCATTTCATCCTTTCACCTGCACGAGCGTCTGTAAAATGGAAACTTTCGTGCGCATCCAAGACACCCCCGTTCCGTTACCATGGTTGCCGTGGATGCTGTGTTTCCCTGTATACTGACCGGGTGTAGCGTCCGAACGGCGAACACACGCTTTTCACAAGAAAAACCTTTTTTTCCCGTCCCTCAAAATAAGGAGGAGTTGAAATGGCAACCGGCGGTCATCGGAATCTAACCACATCTTGATGCTGCTTCCTTTTGAGACACACTCTGTGTGGTGGAACATTCTCACAAGATAGTGCACTACTGGTCTGTAGTAGTAGTAGTAGTATTAGTAGTAATAGTAGTAGTGGTAGTAGTAGTGGTAGCAGCAGCACCTGATCGTTCGCTCGTTCTCGGTAAATACTCTTGGATTCTCCCCTTCCGGTTTTAAGGTCGAATGTTACGATAAAAAACGCTACACCAGACACAACGTATTAAGAATACTAAAAAAAAAATATCAACCGAAGTACGACGGGAAAAATTCGTTCGTCGTTCGCTCGTTGTTGATTAGTTTGTAGTTGTGCTTGCTTGCGCTTCAAAAGAAACGATGAAGATAAGGCGAAGAAACCCTGCCCGATACCGGTTCCTTCGACAACGACACATCCTTTTCTTTTTACGCCGATAACGTTATTCACCATTATCAGCACACTGTCCATCCGTGTGGGTGCGTCCAAATACGTATATATATATATATGTATATGTACCCACGGAGTAGCAGTAATAAGCTAGTTTGTTGCCTCGATTTTCCACCGTCCATAAATCGGGCGCCATTCCCCCGGCTCGAAGCTGGAACGATACGAAGAAATGGCTTCTTCTACTTACGGTACGCCAGCTCTCACTCTCCCGGATACATAACCGCGAAAAACGTTTTCAAGCATTTTCTTTTCCCTCGTACCGCCCGCCACGTTGGCAACGCGATGGAGAAAACGGAAAAGCATGCCATGTCGTAGGATGTCGGAGCGAGCGAACGACACAGACCATTTGCAACGGCATAGGCCACGAGAGTGAGTGTGCGCTCGAGAAAGAGAGAGAGAGAGAAAGAGAGAATGGAAGAGGGAGAGAGAGATAACGAGACCGAAGATGATAGTGCGCATACACGCATGCGGTCAAAATATTTCATAACTTGTGTTCCATATCTTGGGCGAGGGATATCATTGGCCCTGTCCGAAGACGTCCGTTTCCTTTCGAGACGGCACGATGCCATCGTACGAGCGAGTGAGCGAGCGAGATGGAGCGTGTTTTTTGCCAAATGGTACCGAAGGAGCCGTTTTTCCCGATGGGTGAGATAATAAGCAATCCGTGAAGCTGTCCCGTTTTTATCCTCGCAACTGCTTCGCTTCCACCCACGGCCAGGGCAGGAGGACATTCATTTTTCCACCGTTTGCGGAGAATCGGAAACGCTGATGATGCCACCCACACGGGCAGGTTTTCCACCAATTCGCTGGCCATTTCGAGTGGCTTATAGCCGGTATTTATGAGGCAACCAGCACACGTGTGGTGGTTGCTTTTTTTTCTCTTCCTCGCAATGATCCTTTCTGCGATTCGTCCAATCATCGACGGACGGTGGGCACCCATCGGTTTTGATAGAATTTGCGCAATATTCCATTGCTTTCGCTTCCGTATTGAAGGAGGTGCGTAATGTGTGGGTGTGTGTGTGTGTGTGTGTTTGTTTTATTCTTTTTCCTTTTCCGATCAGAAGTGCCATAAGTATGGTTTATAAGAAATAGTATCATATTTTTTAATTTTTTCTATAATTTTATTATATTTTATTTTATTTCTATCCTTTTGGTAT